>WURT03658531.1:0-18394 GCA_009936505.3 Holothuria glaberrima
CAGTGTTGAAAAAGTGAGATCTCTACAAGGAATGTCTTGCTTCGAAAACGCGGGATGAAAAACCGGAAATTGACAAGGAAATGGCCAAATTTACCATGATCCACACAACCCATCGCCACCTCACGAACAAACTTTAATGCCCCACCATGATGTGACCTCTACGGAAAATGGCAGATAGATTAAGCGACAACTGAGGAAGGAGTAGGCTTTTCAAAAGTGAGACAGACATTTGCCCTCTACAGTATAACATAAGCTCGACCTGCACTTTGCGGGTTGAGCTAAAAAATTGAGTAAATAAAACCTTGCAACCATTTATCCATCCTTTGAGATAGGCCTTTTTTGTCTCATTGCTTCAAATGTGCTGTTACTTCATAATAGAACAATGTTTAAAGTTGTGAATCGGGGAAAAGGCCAAACCTTCCACTTCGTGGTATAGTCGTATTAACTGTGTTGCAGACGAAGTGTGCTGGTATGTTCATCATAATGGTGTTCAAATCCACACATATTACACTAAAAAAAATTTGTATGTCAAGATACAAATCCATGTGACAAAAATTCTGACAAGCCAAACTGTAAGCTAAATATGGAAATGTGGAACAGCTCGACATGGCTTCCCATAAAGGCATTTTCTAGTGGCATTTCACAAGGGTCTCATGTAAAAGAGAAAAATTTTCCAATTTGTACCCTCCAAACCCTGTAGCAATACTCTTTTCCTAACTTGAGATATCTCATATGAAAGAATGCTTATTTTTGTCAAAAAATACCTCCATTTCTCATCAAGGTCACAGACTGATATGTAAAGTGGGCACATTGCCTCAGATTCCCTTTGTTTTTCTTTATAATTTAATGTCCTGTTTGTCCTTGAAATTTGATACTTTTGGAATGTTTGAACATGTTTCCATGTAGATTTAGCACAAATCTACACCATATGTAGGGCATAACATACAAAGTTGGTAAATATTCCCCACAGTGGCATTAATGTCATAAAGAAATTCAATTCAATGTTAAATTAATGTGCCGTGATGACATCACAGATTTCCCATAATGCACTTCATCTTGAGGAAAAATTGCATTTCTTGGAAAATTTGAATCTTCCAAACGCTGCAAGTTATTGAGATGCGCTTTTCACCTCCTAAAAGGAAAATTTTTCTGCATTTTTTAAACTTACTGAATTTTGTCTCTGGAAAATCCCTTTAAAATGAGCCTTTGAAAACATGCACTTTAAAAAGGCTATTCGCAGTAAATCTCTTCCAGCATAACTCACAGCAGTTTTTGTTTCTTTTGTCATTTTTTCCTTGGTAGAAAAAAATTAGTACTCAAAAGAGACACTCTTTGTATGCGGTCAAAGATGTAATGAATAATAAGTCAATGAAGAAATGCATATGTACGTAAACACAACATAACACATGCAGGTGAGTCAATACTGTAATAGTGCACTGCCTGGAATACATTTTCTGTGGCATAATGAAACTCTAAGAATCTAGATCAAAACCTACATTACATCAATTTAAAATGGCTTGAAATATGATGTAGACCAGCTAAACTAATTTCCTAGTGGTGAGAGTTTTTGGAATCTAAAAATATATTTACACAAAATTTGACTCTTCAAACAACGATTTTTGTCCTGAAACTCACCATCACGAGAGAGTATTACAAAAATTCAGACTCACCCATAAGCATGATGCTTGGACTAATTTTAATGAAAACACTTGGACACAATGCCAAAGTTTAAAGTGTTATCAGTAGTTGTAAGGTGTATGGAGTCAAAGGTTATCTTAGGGTAAGTTTGGGGTCAGAAAATACGCCTACTTTGGCTTCAACAGATTCAGTGACAGTCTTGGGTCTGTAACTGTTTATCAATGTGATATACAGTAACTTCGATAATTGCTTCATTAATGGTTTTTAAAATTTTAAGGTCAGTGGTCACCTAGTGGTCAATTTCGCATGGCCTTGCTTTCAAGAAGATGTTTGATACCACAGGATGACAGGACTAAACCATGTTCTTCATGGAACAGCTCATCCAGCATTCAACAACTTATCCATTTTTTATATTTGTGTCGTTTCTATTAAATATACCTCATTAACAATAAAATCTTGCTGAAGAATTTTATGAAAGACCAACATGCATCATGCAAAGTGTAACTGTATCTCTATAGGGGCTGGTAATGTGATCATTAGAATACTGGCCTAAATGTCATAAAATATTTTGGAAAATTATTTATTGCTTGTGCATGTGTTTGTCTTGTATTATATTTCATCCACAGCAATCTGAAATGTGATGGATATTACCATATCAAATAAAAGTTATCATACACTAAATGTAATGAAAAGCTGTTAAGTGTTTAACATCCTGTTATTTTAAATTCTCTATTCATTGAACAGCTAGAAGATAAATTACACATCAGAAATGTTCCATAGTTCATGGATAACAATAAAACTTGGAAAACAATCTATTTTAAGAAAGAGAACTAAAACATTTCTTGCAAATAAACTAGCATGAGTCATTTTATGACTGATCTGCAATTGAATATTATCTGCATACTCTCAACTTAGAAGCTATGTGTATCATCGAGAGCTTTTTTCTAAAAGAAATTGTAGCAGCATGAATTATAAATTCATGTTCTATTTTTCTGTACCAAAATATGTTCACTTTCTGACAATCTCATGGTTTAAGTTCCACTTTGGCAAGTGACTGGTGACGGGATATTAGAACATGTTCACATACAAAGAACTGATATTTTTGGCTTGTTCTATTAATTTGACTTGTGGAAGTCCTTTGAATGTATCCTATTTCCATATTTTCTTTGTATAATTCTTGTTCTTCTCCTAAGCAAAAACCTGAAAGTATTGCTTCAGGGGTGTTTCTTTTTGTTCCATTCTCAGATGTTAACTTTCATTCAGAAGGAAAAGAGGGAGGATAAAATGTGATCATCACAGACCCTTTGAATCACAACCCCTGTCCTCCCACCGCCCCCCCCCCCCAAAAAAAAAGGAGAGCCTATTTCCTATTGTAGACGTTGAAATGCATATGTTAGACATTTTCAAACACAATGACACTCTTTATAACTGAAACAAAAGACTTAAGGCAGGTTTTTCCAATAATTTACAACCCTCTGTGAGAAAAAGTCTTGTGTAATCGAGCTATATTTCAATAAAGTTTCTCCAATCTAAGATTATAACTCCTTGTGCTTGTGACCTGTATTTAAACCCAACAAAGACTGGAACAGTTTTTATCCCATCAGGTATTTGACAATGAACAGTTTTTTCTTGCTTCTGGTTTCTCTTCCTTTTGTGTTTCATCTTGTTACATATTGTCAAGTCTTTCATTCTCGTACCTGTTACTACTGTCTGTACAATACTTTCACTTGCCACATTATATGAAATATGTTCATATTGCAGATGTGAAGGAAAGAATACTTAACTGCTCTGATTTTAAACATGGCCTAAATAGTATGATTTGATTAACATTATATGGACCTACTTTATATTTGTAGAGGATACTCGTAATGGTGATAGTGACACTGGCTATGGTGGAGAATGGTTAAACAGCTTGATGAATGCATGTGTAAAGTACTTGCACCTAAGTATACATATATGTATTCAAGTTACACTGATATTATGGGCAACTATACTAACTGATGTTACCGATACTGATATTTCAATTCCCAATATTGGCTGAGACCGATCCCATAGAAATGAGAGCGCACTGTCCACTAAACCATAAGCTATTTGGCATCACCACTAAGTGTTGTGCTATTTTCATAAGGTAAACTGTTGGGGGAGTTATATACTCAACATGTTAAATAAGTGTAATATTCTGTTGGTATCTGCCCATATGTAAATGCCCACACAGGGCAAAAATGGGGAATAATGACCAATGCCCATAATGGATACCCATAATCATTCTAACACATTTACTTGCCTTCAAGTGTACAATGTTGCAATGAATTTGTGACAGATGAATGCTTAGTCATTGCATAGTATCTTCATATTCACAAATACTGTATCAGCAAAGTATTACAGCTGTTGACAAATGCAAAGGGGTGGGGTAAGCCTGAAAATAAGCCAACGAAAACCAAGACTGATTTCCTTCAAAACAATAGCCTGTGGATCAAAGGGATTTAACAATAACCAGATGTTATTTTGGGAGCACCACAGGCAATGGTGAAAAACAGAGATGACCATCACTGATACTACCTTTGTTCAGTACAATGGAGACTTTATTTTTGATGGTTTTAAAGGAAACTGTAATGTCATTTGGGGGTATCAAACAAGTAATGAAAGGTCTTGCAAACATTCAAGCCTGCTAGTGCAGTTATTCATTTTCTACAAGGGGAAACTGTGGCTCTGCAAGTGCAAATCTGCACCATGCCACCCCTACTGTTTCACCCCATAATGATAAACTTATTAGGCTGTTCACGGTTATGTCACTGGTTGGCACTGGTTGGCATAGAGCATGCGCAAGAGCACATGCATGTTTGTTAGGTGTTTCGCGTGCAAACGCTTGCACGACTGCACACAGAAAGTAGACAAATTGAAATCTACCTTTCACTGTGACGACAGTGTAAGCACGCCCACCCATTGCTTCATCCCCCATGACCTCTACACATAACTTCATGACATTCCAGTGGATTATTTTAAGTTTCTTTCACAGAAATAAACAACAGCAACTTAGAAATTTAATCCATCAGTTTAGAAGTTTCAGGATCCCACTGAAATTAACACTTCATACATGACAGTACTCACTTTGCAACCACTTCATCCATATAAAAGGTACTGGAAGGTTTTATATGGAAAGGGTTCAACAGGACCTGAGGACTGCAATGAATGAAATTTAAGAGTCGAAGCATGCCTCCCATATTGAAGCTGAATATATCAAAGTACTCACTCTGCAATCACTTGATCCATATAGAAGGTACTGGAAGGTTTTGTCTGCTTCTGTTTATGAGGCCGTGGAGGCAAATGTGGTGGCTTTCTTGACTGCACCGAATGATAAAAATCATCCTCAAATTTCAGAGCATCCTTGGCTGTCTCTGTTCCATCCTCCTCTGATGAAGTGAATATGAAAAAAATCTTTTACAAGTCATTACCGAGAGCAGATATTATACATGCTAGAATACAAAAGCACTTTACCGAACATTCAATGCATAAATAATGTATTGTACAAATCTGGTGTATAGCTTCTCAAGGTCATTGGAGGGAGCATTCCTTTCCTTAGACAACCAATAAACTGTACATGCACAGAATGTTGTTGTGATCTAAAAGTCTTTTTCAAATATTGAATTTTCATATTGTATCATCGTAGCCAACTGCCATTGTTTCCAAGATATCAAAAAAAACTAGTTATTTCACACCAGGGTATAGTATAAACAACTGTCATACAAACCATATCCAGGTAAAGTACTGAAGAATATGAATAAAGCATCCGGGGGTTTGACATTTAATGGATACTTTGATTTAATGATTTACCACAGTAAAAGTAGGTCAATGGTGCAAAAAATGTACTGTCAACATTTGCTCTTGACCTCTCAAGTCTTACAAATACCACGGTCACCCCACCCATATTTTGAATTGTCAGCTGACTTTGACAAATCTCTTAAACTTCATTATCATCATAAGTATCTTTTTTGTTGCAGAACGTGAAAATATTAAACAAGTACCGAAGTTTACTTAATAGGAGTTATTCTATATAAATCTGTCAAATGACTATTGGATATAATAGGACAGGATAGGATATAAAGATACACAAGTTTAAATTGGGTTAATTGCTTTTATCCTTTAATATAGACAAACAGCTGGAGAAACATAAGCTGAGAAAGAAATTGACCATGGTCAAATGTTAAAGGGGCTACTGCATCAGTCCAAACATATTTAGGAATATGATCATATCTCCAAACACAACTGGTGACCAAACTGGTAGTCATTAATGACTTGAGCTGTCTGTTGTGTTCCTAATTGAGCTCAACCACAGTATTATGTTGATATGCCCCTGAGCAGTTTAAATTCGGTGCAGGCTTCTGTAGCTTTGACAGGAAAGTGCACTAGACAGTTGTCCTTGTTTGAATAAGAGGAGGGACTAGAAGTAAACTGAGTAGGCAGAATTTTACTCTCTGGGATGAGACTTGTTGCCCTTTAATTAGAGATGTAAGTGAAGTAGAGGCTTATTTCCTGAAATGGTGTTATCCAGGATTGTCGGCCGGGGGAGGGGGGTCTACGGGGAGGGTCACCTTTGAGAAAACTTTTAACGTCAGGAGGAGGCATAGGTGCATATGATGCTTTCTGTTTCTGTTTTTCAAGTATGTTCATGCAGTACAAATTTTCATTTTTTTGTAAAAAGATTTAAAAAAAATCCCAAAACTTTACCCACCCTTGAATATCTCACCCACTGTGACCACTGCAAAACTTTTTGTCCAGCAAAATGGATTTCCTGAAAACTTTGCTCAAGACTTCCAATTTCCTGAAATTCAGGAAATTTCCTGAACTCTTACATCTTTGTTTAATATTATGTAAAACCAAACTGCATGATCTACAGTACTTCGAGATCATAGAAAAAAGCAGTAATAACAAGTAGCTGAAAAATTAATGAAACATGGCTAGGATAGGGCAAGCAAATCTATAGAAGTGAAGGAATATGAATATCAACACATTGCTCTCCAGATGTCTACACTATTTCTCCCTTCCCACCCCTGTCCCCACCCCAACCTTTCCCTTCTTTACAAACTTTCTACATCTCCTTCGTACAACATGGACTGCAGCATAGTGGATGAGTTATCATTAGGCCCATAGGATTATTGGTTTGACTCTACGCTAGTGCATTCTTTTGGTCATTGGAAAAGACAGAGAGTCCATACTTTAGCCTCTATCTGCTCAGCTGTTAAATGGGAA
The DNA here is from genome assembly GCA_009936505.3 of Holothuria glaberrima. Taxonomy (NCBI): domain Eukaryota; kingdom Metazoa; phylum Echinodermata; class Holothuroidea; order Aspidochirotida; family Holothuriidae; genus Holothuria; species Holothuria glaberrima. The sequence goes on from WURT03658531.1 coordinate 6,886, forward strand.
CCTATGACATACTGTATATTGTTATTTGGGTGAAGTACTGTATACACTGTAGTGGTCTACTGCACAGGTTGTCTCTAGGACATAGTTTAATACTGGAAGCCACCAATGGCTCAGGATTATTTTAAAGAGTTAAGCACAGAGTTTAACCAAAAGTAGTGTTAGTTGAGGGAATACCCTTCGAGAGCCTACTCTCCTCTTCCTATCTAAGAAGCCTGGTGTGAAACTTGGGGTATCACTTTATGTACAGTAGGTGTGTGAGACAATCAACTTTTGTGTAACTTTGCACTATTATACGAACCCTAAACCAGGGCTGTCAGAAGTTCCTTTAATTGCAGGGATAAACTTTTGAAGCTCTTTAATAGATTTTGGAAGTTTCTACTTAAATTTTCTAACAATTTAATGATACAGTACAAATTTGTTTTTGATGAAAACTTCAAACTGAAAATTATCGGGGGAGGATTGGTGGGGATGGGAAAAGTTCTTACAGGCCCTCTTAATTACTCACCAGAGAGGTTGCTTTCCATTAAATCTCTCAGGGAGTCTTGTGGAATAGTCTCTTGCCCCTTGCTTATTTTAAATGTCAGATAAATCTTAAAACCTCCTCTTATTTCCATTGCAAGTATCTTTCACTCAGTTTCACAACACAAATGGTACACTAACAAAGTAACCTAGGTGTTTTTTTGCATGAAATTAAGAATTAGTGACAGAAATAGTCAAGTGACATGTTAACTCAAGATACCAGGGTGCACAAATTCAAATTGGGGTAACTCAAAGTAACCTAGGTGTTTTTTTGCATGAAGTTAAGAATTAGTGACAGAAATAGTGACATGTTAAATCAAGATACCAGGGTGCACAAATTCAAATTGGGGTAACTCAAAGTAACCTAGGTGTTTTTTTGCATGAAGTTAAGAATTAGTGACAGAAATAGTGACATGTTAAATCAAGATACCAGGGTGCACAAATTCAAATTGGGGTAACTATTGGTATGGTTTCGTGATCCTAATTTGCACTCGTTTCACTTGGCCTTCCTGCATTGTACATTGCCATTCTGTAGTTACAGTAGTACAGGACTAACACACCAGTACAGTATGATGTGGTGGGTACAGTGCATTGTGGTTAATCCAGCCCCTAATCATTCTGTCAGGCAAATTTTTAAAATTGCCATAATGTCAAAATTGCCCACTCAACTGCCACACAGTTGTAATAAATCCATCATTGAAGTGAAAACAAGCTACAGGAAAATGACACAGCTACTGGTTTTGAAACAGTAAGGGAATAAGCAGAAATGCGGAAATACGCCCTTTGCTGCAAAAAGCTGAGGATTTCTATCATTTCTCCTGCAGAACATTACAGCTTTTTACTGGAGGAAAGGGTATAGCAAGAAGTTGTTTTGAATGAGTGAAAGAGGAACCAAACCTAAGCATTCTGGAGAAATTTCCATTCAGTCCTGACGTGCAGTTTTCAAGATACCAGCAAATAAAGTTACTGCACTTGTGGCCTAAAGTGAACTTGAAGCAAGCAGAGATTATATCATATCCTCACATTGATGGGCAATTAACATTGATGAGCAATTAATGCTTTTTTTATGATTATTTATCTGTTGTTTTGACCTCATACTTAATAGGGATATGAGCTTCTCAAAGGGAATTTTGAGTTATAACTCTGATGCCTTTCACACATTCACAATCTTAAAACATGAGATTATGGATGAGAAAATTGGTTGTAAAGTTTTGAGAAAAACAAAAGAGAGCTCATTAATGTAAGGTTACAGTGACAAGTCAAACGTGCTTGCTTCAAGGTCATTTGGGATTGGAAATGTTACCACTTCAATTGTGAATATCTCGAGAACCCTACATCAGATTGGAATGCAAATTTCACCAGAATTTTTATAGAGTAAGTATCCCCTTAACATATCACAACTTGATTCAAGCCTTAACCCTTTTGGTTGGTTGTAACAACCAGCATTGCCTTGCAAATGAAGATTGATTTTAACAAGCAGGACAAGGGGATTGCAAACCTTCAACAGCACAAAACAAAAACAAATGACAAAAGTTGAAATGTACGATGGAAATGCAAGATTTACAACAAAAAGCTACAGTACAGAGGTTTTTCAAACGACCTCAGTACGTCGTTGAGTCACATCTTAGCAGGCACAGCTCATGCACAGAGAGCATGTAAACAATACTCTAAGTGTGGAAAGCAGGACCTTTACATAGGCATATGGAAAGACATTGGAGGGGGGGATGGGGTAGATGGCTGCTGAAAAATTTTGCCCTACTGAGCATTAACAGTTTATATGCCATGACTTTTGCACTTTAAAGTAAGTTCCCTGAGAAGACACTGTTTGTTTGTAAAGGGGAAGGGGGGGGTGTCTTCCAAACTGTTTCATATGCCTAAAGACCACACATACAAACATGCAAATGGAGATGCATAATGTGGTGATGTCTGTGGAAAACCTCTATACAAAGAGTTGTTTATATGTATAGGTATAAGGCAGAAAGTACCACCAAGCTATCAAGATAAAAGAGTACAAGAAAATCCTCTTGCAGTTTACCTGAAGATGAAGAAGATGAAGAGGATGTAGACGAAGATGAAGAAGTCTGCACCAAAGGGTGATCTGTAAGACACAGAAAGCATCTTAGGTGTCATCTAGTTTGCCATCATTTTCTCAAGTGTACAAAATGTACAGTTTGGATCCCTTTGCCTTTCCCTCAGCTTACTTTAAAAAAAAAAAGTGTGAAGAAATGATTTCTGGGCAAAAAGCATTACCATTTACCACATTTTGAAAAAGCATACCTGGGTCTTTGATCCCCCACCCCTGTATACATTTTGTACTTTTGAGAAAATGATGAAAAATATGTGTGATCCCTAAGGGTGTGACTTGTTACATCACAACCTGCCACAAGGAGAGGAAAGTGTAACCTTTTTCTTCATGGACTCTTTGACTTGTCCAAATTACTAGAACTCTTTTTTACTTTTTCAATTTTATCACAAAAATACATGCAATATTGAACAACCTAAGAATGGCATGCTATATTTCACACACCTTGAAGCATGTTTTCAAGCAGCTTCCTTCCTCATATTAATGTTGGGCTTTTTATGGCTGCGAGTTGGTTTCTGTAAATTTTAATTTTCACCAGACTCAGGAAATGTCATCTCCTGCTTAAGTTTGCAACAGTCAAAAGAAGATACCCCTTTGTCAAATTTGGAAGTTGTTAACATTTTCTGGTAGATCTACTCAACATGTACCTAATACTATAGTTCGATAGTTGTCTCTTACTTTATGCCACTTCACCTACCAAGGCTTTCAGTTTGAATTAGATGTTCTTAGAATGTCACTGCTACCATTGACTGACGTGATACTGTTCTGTACCTACACTGTAACATTTACTATTTTGCAGGCTAATTTGAGAAAAGAAATTAAAAAATAATAATTCATACTGTTTTTAAAAGCATGCTCATGAAATTGTACTTTGACTGAATATAAGATGGCATGCTTGAATTTTTAGAGGAAGCTATAGTAAACCTAATGAACTGAATGATTGCATTTCAAGTCATTAAAGAATATTAAACTGGAATAACAATTATAAACAGAGAGATGAGGAAACAAATCAAAAATTATTTGGAGCATGCTTACAGTGTTGGAAATGAAATCATGAAAGGTGCTAAAACAAAACCAAAAATTTATGTGTCAAAACTGTTCATCATTTATTTCCAGAGAAGAGATTCAAATGAACGAGGTATGCAGATGGTAATAACTACACTTGGCAGTAAGTCAAAACTACAGGCACTGGTGAAAATGTTACAAATTTACATTCTCTAATCCAAAGTTATTGCATGCAGAGTAGTCACTACTCAGTGCAAGTTAATGTCTTTCATTGCTACAGCAACAGGAAAAGGAGAATACCCTTGTTAAATACACTTGAGGAAATTCAGATGTAATGCTTGTCCCCTTGATGTTACATGCCAAAAATCAAAGTTAGATTTGTAAGATTCACAGCTATTGATGTATGTCTCAACAGGCTATGTTGTTACATTTTACAGGGGCATAAAGCAACCCACTTCTGTACTCAGTGCAAGTTACAGTCTTTCATTGCTACAGCAACAGTATCCTTACTAAATACACTTGAGGAAATGCAGATGTAATACTTGTCCCCTTGATATCAAGTGCCAAAAATCAAAGTCAGATTTGTAAGATTCACAGCTATTGATGTATGTCTCGATGTGCTATGTTGTTACATTGAACAGTGGCATAAAGCAACCCACTTCTGTACTCAGTGCAAGTTACTGTCTTTCATTACCACAGCAACAGTATCCTTACTAAATACACTTGAGGAAATGCAGATGTAATACTTGTCCCCTTGGTATCAAGTGCCAAAAATCAATGTTTTGTAAGATTCACAGCTATTGATGTATGTCTCAACATTCTATGCTGTTACATTGAACAGTGGCTTAAAGCAACCCACTACTATACAACCAAGATATTGTGATCTAAAGAAAATTTAAAATTAAGAGAATAAAAAAAAACTAGTAATTATGCTCATGCCATGGAATTCCAATAAGAGGCTCTCCCCTATGCGTGCAGCCTGGGCCTGAAGGATAAGGATTGCAAGTAGACCTGAATGATTTTTTATGTAGGTTTTTGGTTTTCTCATTGTACTTGTTCAAACCAACTACAAAGGACAACTACATCCATAACTTGCTTGGGACCTTATTATGACCAATTTATGATAAATCCTTAACTAAACACACACATAAATTTCCATCTTTCCATCATTTAATTCTGTCATATTTATAAATTTCTATGACTTTTTCAGGGCTGAAAATTAGCATCATACTGTACACGACTTTTCTAGACTGTAGAATCAATGGATACCTAGGTTATTCAAAATGTCATGTATGAGTCAATTTTATCTACAGCAGCTCTCAGGGTCAAGATGAAAATTTTGAGTGAAACCAAGTGTAGATGCACGGCTTACACTAATTGCTATAATTAGGTGCACTCTTTAATCTCGATTTCACCCCATGCTTTGCTTTGAATGCTATACTAAGGGTTAGATACAGTATGCAACCAATTGATATTTTATAATATAGCACTACTGCCCTGATAACAGAAATCTCAGATTGCTATTAGATTTGTCCAACTAGGCCTAATTTCTCTGGTTTGGTTTGAAAGAGCAAAATGGTTGCACCAAAATGATAAATTAATGTACCAAAGGGAATTTATTCCAAAGATATTAAAGGAAGGTGATGTGATGTCATTTCAATATGTCATTATGTAGAACCTGTTAAGCTAGAATTTTTGATATATAACTTTGGAATGTCCAAATGGTGTTGGAAGTCCAAACAGGTCATAACTGCAAACCTGCAGTTTTATATACCAACAGCCAGAGCAGCACTATGGAACACCTACACCATTAGAAAAACATCACAATGGCAGAGTCAAACATAAAGGGTGCACACAGCCATTTTGGCCAATTTTGTCAGTAACAGCTTACCATGACAATCTATGAAACTGAACACACTAAAAGGGGGTAAGACACAAACAACAGACCTTGCTTTTAGTAACATGTTTGGTAAAATGTTCAAGCAGATACTTTTCATCACAGTACCAAAGGAATAAGACATATTGTTGAGATCAGTTTTCACAACCAACCCACATGCCCAATTTGATACTTTCACAAACAATAGATGTGACACAGGCTGATGCTAACAAAAATAGGCAGTGTGGCAAAAAACAAAATTTGATGATAAAGTGAGCAGTATGGAGCATGTAGTGTTTATACAAAGGCTGCCCCCTAACAACGAAAGTGCACCTATTTCACCTCCTGGATCTTCTTAAGCTGATATGATCAGTGCCTTCGACTGTAGAGAAAAACTTCAACTTAAGCTTCTTGTAATACCACATATTTCAAATCCACATAATGGAAATGATCCTTTCAGAGGTAGATTTCTCATTTCAACTATTTTACTGCTTCATGCATATTCAGTAGGATGTTGTACATGTATACAAATGCAGGAGAAATTTCTGTTCTCTGTTCATTGTGCCTCATGTTTAAAAATATAACTTAAATGTCGTCAGTTTTCGAAATACATTGTACCTCTTGAGTATGCTGATCCTTCTCTCTCTCACCACCCCACTACCTCCAATACCACCCTTCCTACTGGTTAAAATATGAAGTAGAAATTATTCCTAAGCTGTCTGGCAATGGATGACTAAGTTGTATTTATAGGCAATTGAGAGCCAGTTTTGGGCATGAAAATTAAACATTTAATTGGGCAAATAATGAATACCCTGCACCTCACCCTATATAAAAGTTAAACACTTTCAGCAAATGACCTTTTCTGTTTTGTAAGCAAGAGTCAGTTAGCAATGCAGAAAAGAAAGAGCACAAAATCAACAGAGACACAAGACAAAAGCAACTCATTTTTTTTTTCTTTTTTTCGCAGAAAAGACTGAGGGTGGTAGTAACCACTACAATAAAAGCAAAACTGATTTACGCATTTTTAGTGCCATTACTTTTTAATTTGCTTTGAAAGGAGTGGCATGCATGTTAACAAACACAGAAATTTCGAAGATGGGTGAGTAAAAAAAATAAACATGCCAACATTACTTGTTGTGACTTGTCTTGGCTTTGGGGGTGAGGGATGGATATATTCAGATAGTTCTTCCTCTGCTGTGGCATTCTTTGGAGGAGTGGCTGCTAGGTTGGCATATGGATTCCGTTCCACACTGGCATCTGATGCAGATAACCTATTTTCACTTTTCATTGTAGCGTAATTGGAGTCTACCATTGCGTATGTGTCATCAAAAAATCCCCCCTGGAAAGCAGACGCTGCTGTTGGATTTACAAAGTCCCTTTGAATTGCACTAGGGTTATGAACAGAATGATTCCGAGGCTGGGGTGGTTTAGGAGCAGGCCTCACGGGGTAAAACGGTGTTGAGGCTACTGTCTGACGATGGTTCTTGGTCTCAAAGTCATTAAATGTGGACATACCAAATGCATCAAACCCGTGTCGAGTCTGGTTAACCAGTGGCATAGGCACCTGGTATCTCTGAATCCAGTGAAACTGAGCTGAAATGCCTCGCTTGATCTTTTCAACATTAGCTGTTGGAAAAAATAAAATAGCAAAACTGCTAATAAAAAATATGGATTCAAAACCCATTTTGAAGGAGGTCAAAACTCATGTAACTAAGAAGGTATTACAGGCTGTTCATTTATTAACTGGGCATACAAACAACAACTGTACATAATGGCAAAAGCTTATTTTAAGTTATTTCTTTTCAAATTGAATTGAGTATCACACCTGGAAGATGCACTGCTATTTAGCACCCATGGTTAACACTGAAAAGTAAACTTGACAGACTTAATTCTACTTGACCCAAATAAGCATATTGACTACAGAAATGTTTGGCACTATAGTCAGGTTGAACCAGTCTGTAGTTTGTGAAAGGGCCTATTATCAACATGGGGCCATTGTCTAAAGTGCATGGTGACCTTTAAATATTAAAACTAAACCTCCCAAGTTGTTGGCAAAGTCATCTAAAGCTTGTGAGCACTACATCACTCTTTAAAAGACAAATTAATAACTCTGGACATTTATAACACCCAAATGGGTGCTTATAAGTGACACCACAAATGCTGTTCACAATTTCTTGATTATAAATATCTTTTTGTCCCTCTATAGAAATAAAATACATTAAGAAACTCTTGAGAAAAGGTCCTTTTAAAACTTTGGTTGATATAGTATCAAGGGTAAACAGAAAGCATCAAAAGGGTTTTTGTAATATAAGAGGGCATCACTTGGGTACTGGTTTGCACACTGCTCACTTTTACTCATACTAAAGGCTGTATTTACAGTAAATCTCAGGGGAGAATGGGTTCTACTGATCAGGCACCAGTTATAGGAACATTACTTGTTACTTGGGGGAGCTACAGCAATGTGTGGTGGTAAGCAGAGGATATTGTTGACACATGGCATTCTGTAAGAAGATGTTTGCCAAATATGCCCATCAGATTGCAGGTAATGGCACTTCCCAGGCTTTGTAAGTTAATGTCTAAATGTATTCATAATAAAAGCAGAAGCACTTACAGTTTTGGTGACAAAAATATTTGGAATTTATATGTTATGTTTTACTTTCATACAAGAAACTAATTGTTAAATTATTATACTTTGAATGGAAGGCCTCATCTGACAACAGCCAGCCCTTCATGTCTCCTATTAATATGACCCTGCTTAAACCAGGGGGTTAGCAGTATGAATAATGTGATGTTTGACTCACCTTGTACACACTCATCTACTGTTGTGAAAAAATTTTGTCTTTTTGAATCAAAGACAACATCTACCTCCACCTTAACTTTTGAGGTTTGTAGGATTGCCCTCTTTGTTGGTGATACATTAGCATTTTGAATTGGCACTAGGAGAGAAGAATAAGAAATTGTGGATATCAGAGAGATACTTTTAACAGTGCTGGAAGTATCAAGAAAGGTCTTGGTCTCCAGACCAGTCTTGAGTCCCAGTTGTCATGACTTAGACTCAGTGTTCGTGATTCTGACTCTGACTGGGTGGACTCGACTCCAGCATGCACTGACTTTTAATGACAAATCCTGATGGTTGTGGTATCTTCTACCAGCATGCAGGAACCTGAAACTGCTTCCAAGGAACTACTAAAAAGGAACATGTAAGCACCATGTGAAAACCTCAAGCTGCAGCAGCTGCAGCCATGCTCTGCTGTATATACCCTTCAACAGCATGATAGAAGTAATCCTGCTATTTAAATGGTGATCCTGCTATTGCAATGTGTGTTCAAGTTCATGAAATTTTTATGGCATATTGTTTTAAATAATTTTTTTAATGGATGTTACAAAGAGAAAGTGAAAAAGCAAAATGACAAATTATAGGATCAGATACCATCGAAGGTACAACTAAAGAGGTAAGTTTTCAATCAGCTCTGAAAGTGTTCCAGAGAGCCTGCAGACTTAACTGAAAAGTGCATATCTTTCCATTACTTAGGGCCTTGTGTAGTGTACAGTAGTTACAAATCATGACTGCATAAGCTGCAGCCCAGATGAGGGAGCTGTAGTAACCTTTCTGTTCTGACAAAGAGCCATAACTAAAAGGGAATAAGAAGTCTTCACAACCTTTCTTTGAAACATCAGCATACATCAATCTTTTCTCTGCTGATTTCCCACAAGGAAAGCTGGTGAGTAAACTTGGTCAAATAACATGTTTGGGAACAAAAATATTGCATATACCAAACTTTTCATTCTGCATGGATTTACCATTCTAAAAATATTTTTTCTTATGGTGTAATAATTCTACATAAATTGTTGTACTTTAACACTTACAGGAATCAGGATACCAGCATATATACCAATTCATCTTAAGGTGAATTTGCCCTTTGACTGACCAACCTCAATACCCTAATTGTATGTGGCCCTCTTTAAAATTGGATGGAGTTAGCAGCCCCTCTGCATGCATAATCATGACCATTAAAAGTAGGAGAAGCCATCATGGATTCCCAGACAGAATGCAGGAATGAAGTTACACTCTTGTCAAATTTTCTACCATGGGATGATATGTGACAGTACAATATCTTAATTTACAGTCGCAATAATATTTCAATAGTAATTTATAGCTCAAGAATTACAAACTGTAAATTATAAAGAACACTGTACACCTACTGTAACCTTTGTGTCACTTGCTTCAATAGACTGCGAAACAACTGAAAAATTCTGCATGCAAAAATGCAACACAGAAATAATTGCTTTCATATTCCTTGGTAAATTTACCCCAAAATTTTAGTCATTTTCAAATGTTTACAAACAATATCAGAACTGATCTACTTCATAAAGTTGACAATATGGAAAATATAGAATGTGTCTTTTTTTTCTTCCTTTTTATTTCAAATAATGACATGCAAGCTTATTAAATTGAACAGAGCCTGTACTTTACCTAAATTCTTTTTGAAATCTCCTTTTATTGGCAAAATAGCTTCCACAGTCAACTGCTCAACAGTTGAAAGGATCTCAGCTGTATACTTGAAGAGAAATAATCTGAAATGAAAGCATACAGGAAAGATCCACTAAGTTACTGTACATATTCTAGGAAAGGAAATCCACATCAATAAAAAGTAAAGATTTACCATGATTTGAGACAATTGATGCATGTTTCTTTTTTTACTATTTTCCAGTTCTATACTTTTGAGCTGTTTAGAAAGATACACTAGGAAACAAAACAATGATGTAATGTAATGTAAATATATCCTTATTAGATGCAATTTACAACGCATCATACAAAGATAAAATAACAGCAAGAGTAAAAACAAACAAAATTACCAAAACATCTAGTAAAATTGTGAAAAAGAATAGTAAACTCAGGTAAGAACTTAATAAGAATTTCAGAAAGGCAAAAATAAAACCATGACTTGTAAAAACCAATTCCAATTAAAACATATTATCGATAAAATAATCTTTAAAAAGATAAGTTTTAAGTTTTGATTTAAAACAGATAAAATTATCAATTAAAAGAAGAATGAGCTTGAATTAAGATATAGTATTGACTTTCGTAATATAATTTAAACAGTAGTTTTCAGTTTCAATTCAACCTTGTGAAGATTTTATTACTAACCATTGCATCAAATTTCTGTCAAACAAATAGAAACTTTTAAGTACTCTTTCATTAACTGTGTGAAACTTTCATTTTAATAAAACAAGCACACCTTTTCAACTATTGGTACAATTTCTGCAAATGAGGAGATATGAACATGGTTTTACTGTAAGTTACACACCAGTTAGCACATAGAGCTTACACAGAACTTAATTATAATATTAAGTGCTTTACAGCACCTGCTGAGACTCATATAACCAGAATGCAAAAATGCACTGAGGTTTCGATGAACTCATTTTGGTAGACTTAAGCTACATTCAGAACTACGTAAGGCTCAACAATGTTAGTGTTCTGGACCAATATCCCCACCATGTCTGAGAAGTCGCGATGATATTTACCTTGAAATATAATACTGACAAGGTTTTTTCAGACTCTAATCTCTTGTAAACTGAAATGACCTTTTACTAAAACATAAACATCAACCAATTATGGTAAATAAATAGGCCTACCATGTATAAAAGTTTCTTTGAGTTTCAAATCATAAAATATCCTGTAATGAAAGTTCTGTAGTCCTTTAGTTCTTTAAATATTGACCTTTAGCAACCTCAGATGGCCTTTGACCTGTACCAAATACAGTGGGGCACTTTCACTCAATGTTATGTATGCATTTACATGGTAAAGTATGGGAAGTATATTTGCTTCATTTCTGAATAAAAAAATTGTTTACAAGCTTTTCAGAGTTTGACCTCTGGCCAACTCAGATGAGCTTTGACCATCATAAACCAGAATGCAAAAATTGCATTGTGGTTTCCATGAATAGTACTCACATAATGCCAAGATGTCCCATTTCTTTCAATCATCGGTTGAATGCTATCTTAATGTGCTGGAAAGTTACAAT
>WURT03658553.1:0-18393 GCA_009936505.3 Holothuria glaberrima
ATCATATGTGCTTGCTTCAAGTTTACTTTCTGTTGAAAATGTGACAACTTGATTTGCTGATATCTTGAGAACCACACATCGGATTTCAACTGGAATTTCACCAGATTGCTTAGAATAAGTACCCCTTTAATATATCAAAACTTGATTTGAGCTTAGACCCTTCTTTTAAGAATTCAGAAATAAAGAAAAGTTCTTGAGAAAAAAATGTGAAATATAAATTGCCTTGTATTGTTTCCTTTCTTTTTTTTGCTGTTCCGATACATTTTCTTCATTTATGGCATTCGTTTTTACACTGAACTGGTTGAAATTCAATGAACGCTCGTCATTTCCTCAAGAGAGGGAAACAAATTGGCAATCAAAAGCCGGGATTCAAGTGCATTGGTAGGTCCGTAATTCTAAGTAAACTCCCATATATTAGGCTACACACAAGCTCTGTAGAAAAGGTTGACGTATGTACGTACAGTATGTTGTGAGGACATTGGGTGTGGCACAGGAAAGTGCACCCGGAAGTGCACTGTTTTCGATCGCTGCTTATACTGTTAAAATTGCAGTTGTCAGTATATTCTGCCTTAATAACAGAGGGTGCTTTTATACAAAAACATGCATGTTAATTCATATGGTATTAATTGTTCTTTGCACATTTGATTTAGGAAATTACCATACCTGAAACGTGGCCCAGTTAGCCAGCTGTACACGTAAGTTTGATACATGCGTAATGTTCGTGCTGTGCTAAACTAAGGTACGGTACAGTGCAATCGCCATTGATATATGCACAGTATTGAAGAGATACGTACATACCAATGGTACAAACAGTATGGATATATCGAAAGTGCATGCATTACGTACGTGCTGCTGTATGAAACCATAACACGTGTTAGCTTACACTCTGTATGTATGCATAGGTAATACATAATAGGATGGTGTGAATTAGCCAAGTAATTGCACTGAAATAAGGCGTGCTTTAAAGGTTTCCGTATTACTCTCCGTTCTGTTTGAGAATCGGGTTATGAATCCATTTTGGTTTAAACTGAGAAGAGTAACAACAGGCTAGAGGTACGGCAGTATTATTTTTTACTCCTATTACTTCTCATCCCGCAAGTAGAGGTGTTTTTCTACATAAAGAGCACTGACAGCCCCTCCCCATGATATTGGACCCCTCCCCCAGGGCAGCGATCACTCAATACACTGCATGCCCCCCACTGAGAGAAATCCTGCGTACGCCACTGACCACAAGTCACAGTCATTCTCAGCGTAGGCTACACCACTCGTGTAGCTCTGAGTCAAACCATGAAAAAGATCGCTTGAGGCTTGCATTTCACAGCACCTTTCCAGTAAACACGAAAGAGGCCTGGCACAAGACATTTTTAAAATAACACACAAAAACTTTTAATTCCATGATTTTTTTCACTTACTATACTTAACTCACAAGACTGCAAGAAGGACGAAAAGTTTTGAGATTAAATTCAACTTGTCACTGCCATTCTCCCGACCGAGGCCTCGACCCGACTATGTACCCTCGAAGAAGGAATATTGGTACATGGATGTCAGTTAATGGTTCCTTGGACCCTTATTGGCATCATTCATGGAGTGGCTCCGCCATATGTTGTCCCGGACTTGGTCCCCCTGTGTCCACAGTGGTTCATATGGTGGAAGGGAATAGAGCGCCAACTCTACCCTTAAGGGTACCGTGATGATGATAATGGGGGTTTTGTGGCAAGTTGAGGTACAATCATTTTCATTTTTGACTGATTTATAACATGTTAGAAAACATGGCGCCGCTATTTTTGTTGGCAGTGTCGCATCTAAGTTTGGATCTGGCTAGAATGCTGGGGAGGGAGAGGGGGTGGGCTTCGCTCCTGAACTTGAAAATGGTAACTTGACAGGACTACCTAATCTGGGGCAGTACAACTTATTTTCACAAAATGGTTGTCTATTGGTTGTCCTTCGGACTACCAACTCAAATTCCTCAAAATTACACACTGTATTGTGTATAAATGTTTTGAAGAAAGATATTGCTTGAATTAACCACTTGAATTTACCACTCCACTTTGTCGTTTATTTTAATATTGACATATAATTCAGTGCCTCTGGAAAGATGACTACTTCTTGCAGAACCGCTTACACCTTTTTTCAATTCGTCATAGCTTTATGCCTATAAATGATTTAGTCAATGTTTTGCATATACACTTTTCACTTGCTCACAAGTTTATTTACCATGGACTCTGCGTGAACTAACGCGAACACGCTAATGTAGCTTCGGACACGTGCCACACAGGCGTACAGGTGACTTGCTAAACGAACAACTATCGGAATGCATGCATTTTACCATTTTGGTAAAAGTAAATTGATCGAAAAAGTTGCACATTGGTTACTTTTTCAAAATCTGTTTACTTGGAATGGTAGATTTAAAAATTTGGTACATGGTAATGGGTGTACTTTGAATAGAATGCGTATTTTCGTGCAAATTCATGTCTCCGATATTTTTGTCCAGGCAGCTTGCTTGGTTATGATGCAGTTCGAATGATCTGTTAGGCTATGTTCACTTGATGCACATTCTGTTGACCTATACTAGGAAGTGAACAGATTGCAATCATCTCAATGTCACTCACAGCATTGCCAGGGATTTTTCTCAACATCTTGAGAAAATGGCACATGGACCGGGAATTAGACAAAAAATATGGGCATGTGAACCGTATGAATTTAGGGTTATCATTGAGGCCCTGTTGAATGACTTCTCCTGTGGTCCTATGACTTGTCCTTGGCCCCAACTTGAGTTCAGAAAGTGTTTCAGTTGGAAATGCAGAAACTGATAGCCTAGCACTATTCCTAAAGTCTAGCGAGTCTTCTAAAGTAATTGCCAATGATAACACATTTATACACATGTTGGTGGATCAATGCTGTGGGTGGGGGTCGGTGGCCCGGGTGGTCGGTGGGGGTTTAACCTTAAAGCAAAAGTCTGTTTTCGTATTCAAAAACTATTCAAAACTGCTTAAGTATATATTGAAGGGAAGCCTGGGTGTAGGGTGATCTCAGTTGTGGCAGGGTCTGAGCTGAACATTGCTTTTGGACCATGCCGTCCTGGGGGATGGGTCCAAGGGAATGGTTGTCCCCAAGCCTGTAATCCTGGGTGAGCCCCTAGGAAAAATTCGCCCCTGCAAAATTCAAAATAACTATTGTCTCAACGTGGACTGAATGTCTCCCTCGAGGCTAATAAAATATCCCATTGGAAACTATTTCTTCCTCCTTCAGTACCTTTGTTGTCCTGTTACAGGACTGGATGCTCACCCCCCCCCCCCACATCCCTTGGAGAATTTTCTAGTTGGCCTACCTGAGGACCTCTGAGGCTACATGCAATTTGATCCAATGTTTGTAGTTTGAATAATAATTTGTTCTACTTGTAAAATTTTTACAGAGGGAACAAATAGGGAGTTTCTGTCAGCACTAGTCGGAACAAATTTGGGGCATAAACCACTTTAGTCCCCTCACAATTTGACAAAAGGGTCTAGCCTATCTCCTTCAATCCCTCCCAGACAATTTACGATTCTGTACAGAAGCCTGCCTCCCACAGTGAAACCCTAAAACTAAGTACCTTTAAGTTTAACCTGCTGTGCATTCCCAGTCTATATGACTGTCTGGCATAGGCATATATTTTAGTATGTGTGGACGGTACCCCACCCATCCCCCTTCCTCAACAGAGTAGTCAATTCAGGTCGAAAAATGCTGCTTCTCAGCAACGTTTATTGCATAATCGTTTGCTACTTGGGAAATTTTCATGTCAGCACCGTGTGGCCCTGACGGCAAGTTAATGGAGGAACACAGGCTTTTTCTTCGAGACTACCTACTTAGCCCCCATGACAACTTGGCCCCATGCCACCTCACCCCATGCCAACTCACCTCCATGCCGCCTCTCCCTATACCAACTCACCCCCATGACAACTCGCCCCATGCCAACTCGCCCCTATGACAACTCAGCACCATGCCAACTCGCCCCATGAGAGCTCGGCCCCATGACAACTCAGCACCATGCCAACTCGCCTCCATGCCAACTCGCTCCCATGCTCAACTCGGCGCCATGCCAAGATATACTGTTTACAATTTACAAGGTTTTTAGATTTTGACTGCCGTGACCTCAAATGACCTTTGACCTCCACCACAAACAATAGGGTTCCTCTGCTCAACATGAAAAATCTATGTACCAAATATGAAAAGTATCCGTCATTCCTATCTTGAGATATCTTGTTTACAAGCCATTTACAAGGTTTTTTGGCTTTTGACCTCTGGTGACCTCAAATGACATTTGACCTCCACCAAAAACAATACAGTTCTTCCTCTCGACATGACAAATCTATGTGCCAAATATGAAAAGTGTCGGTCATTGCTACCTTGAGATATCGTGTTTACAAGGTTTTCGCCTTTTGACATCTGGTGACCTCAAATGACCTTTGACCACCACCAAAAACGATAGGGTTCTTCCTCTCAACATGACAAATCTACATACCAAATATGAAAAGTGTCGGTCATTCCTACCTCGAGATATCACGATTACAATGTTTTCGGACTTTGACCTCTAGTGATCTTGAATGACTTTTGACCTCTGCCAAAAACCATAGGTTTCTTCCTCTCAACATGACAAATCTACATACCAAATGTGAAAAGTGTCAGTCATTCCTATCTCAAGATATCGCGATTACAAGGTTTTCGGACTTTGACCTCTGGTGACCTTGAATGACCTTTGACCTCTGCCAAAAAGCAATAGGGTTCTTCCTCTTGACACGACAAATCTACATACTACATATGAAAAGTGTCGGTCATTCCTACCTTGAGATATCGCAATTACAAGCTAAGTGTCACAAACACATACACACACACACACGACATCACCATCGCATAGTTTCTTTGCGTGTATTTGGCAAGAAATCAAAAAGGAAAAAAAAAGAAAAACGAAACCGGCAAAGCATCGATGACGATGAAAGATGTTCAAACACGAGAAACAGTAAAGAGAAACCACAAAAGGTACAATACGGTCACCAATCTTCGCAGTTTCTCAACTCGGAAACTTGCGTTTGGGTTTTTAAGACCTAGCCTAGTTTATAGTAATGGGAGTTCCTGCGATCAGATCGAGGAGTTACGTTTCTTTTCAATTTCCAATTACCAACCTTTACTTCAAAGTATAGGCTACTTGGTATAAGGTGTCTATGGTTTCGGTTTGATTAACTTAATAACACTGTCAATACCAAAAGATACTAACACTAGCTACGTGTCAGGCATCTGTAAATGAAACGCGGTGTTACAAACAGGGGCTAAGTGCAAAAGAAACTTTTTTGAGTTTCGTTTCACTTTTCCCTGTTACTTCAAGCATCACATGTAGGCTGTTATCTCTGGCTGATCGCATATCTTTCGCGTTAGAATATCATCGAAACTTGACATTGGGTTGATTTAGGTATTACTGCAGCATACAACGTAACATCAATATCGTACTAAGGTATGTTAGGTAGGCCTTACAACAGTGTATTGCAACAAACACGTAGCACTTCGCTATGAGTGGTATTATACCTGCCCGTGTCAATGAAATGTCCGGCGTTACATCGGTGGCCGCAATTGATTTCTGTGTCAAGTCTTGCTAACTTTGTTTTATGCTCCAGTGAGCAGTCACAACAGCCGCTCAAGTGCTGTGTGCTCATTAACTTCCAGCAGGGCAAGAGGTGGATTATGCACGCTATTGTCAAGTTTTTGCCCTTAGCAACGAGCAGCCGCTGTGTAGCCGCCGCAGCAACCGACCGCCAGCCGTGGTGGCCGACAATTTGACATGGTGCCTAAGAAACTTGGCACTAGACACAAATTGGGCAATTCTACTTCAGGGTTCATAACACAAATGGTCAAATGAATCCACAAACTTTTCTCACTCTTTAGAAAAATTCCATGACCAAATCTACATTATGCAAAACAAGATACATGGGCCATAACATTATGGGCTGGGCTGCCTATGTGCATAGCATGTGCTAATTTCAGTGATGTACTGTACAAGGCACAGTGTGCCGCGCCAAGCTGACTCTTTGCTAGAGCGCCATACAGTGTGTACCATGAAGCTGATTTACGCAGGCCCATACTGGGAATACGTAAAACTAACCTGTACGTACATTTATTTGGTTGTATTAAACGTCTGAGCAGAAGACACTATTTGTTCTAATGGTTCTACCCATTGCTACCAAATAAAATAACCATGCGTCATAAAGGCTCGATACAGGTTGTTTGCTGTATTTCAAAAGCACAGTTTGACTGCATGTACATACAGAACTTAGTCGGGTATCTGGCACTTTTGGTTCTTTGTAAATGATCATTGGCATAAATTCATTCACAGGGCCTGGAAGCTTGATTTTTTGCAGGTATTGGGAAATGTTGGAGGCAAGCAAAAAAGTGCACTATCATAGGGATTTGCATACTTGAAGGTAGGGAATGTACAGACAAGGCTGATACAAAAAATTTAGATGAAATTTTGTATTCTTAACAGGCACTTTAAACATGAACCAGTAAGAATGACCAAATTCAAAGACTTTTCAAGGTCTGCTTTGCTTATTGCAAAATTCACAGACAATTCAAAGAGATTCAAAGGCCTCAAAAAATTCACACACTTTCAAAGACTTTTCAAGATACTACAAACGCTGTACTTTTCATGTAGATTAAGACTTTACAATGGCAATGGCCTAAAAGGTCTGACCTGCTTTCCTGACCTTTGTAATCAATCTCGGGTTAATAGATAGCAGAGGAACCAAGACAATGAGACAAAGCAAGTACACTGGCCATGAAGAAGACAATTGAGGACGATACAAGGCATATCCAATCAGCAGGTTTCCCTGGCTGCCATTGCCAAGGTTATATACATTGATATAACATCACTACCACTACACATGGTAGCCACAGGTACATCAGCAGGTTATCCCACTACTATCATCCAGGGCAGCTACACTAGCAGGTTAGTATTCCACTAATGCCATCCAGGGTAGTTGCATAAGCAGGTCATCACATTGCTGCTATTCATGGTAGCTGTATCAGCGGCTTTCCCCCAGTCACCATCCAGGGTAGTTGTACTGGAAGGTTTCCCCCTCCCCCCACCACCATCCAGGGGAGTTGCACCAGCAGGTCATCACATTGCTATGATTCAAGGTATCATTCAAGGTATCAGCAGGTTTCCCCCTTGCCACTATCCAGGGTAATTGTATCAGCAGGTTCCTCCTCCCCCCTCCCCCACTCCCCAGGGTAATTGTATCAGCAGGTCATCACATTGCCACTATTCAGGGTATGTGCCTACATTTTTGGGAGTGTTAATTATTACAACAATGAATTGCCACTTAGCATGAACCCTTGTCACAGAACTTGATAAGGTCTGTGACTCTGTAGACCCAGAAACCTCTGATGTAATCGCTTTGCAGAGGAAAGAGACTAACGACAAGTTACTAGCCAAAATGGTGGACATTGGGGGCAGTGTCCAAACTACTCTGTAGATGCAGCAAGGGGTGAGTATATGTCTGTGAAATGAATTGCCACTGTTTAGGGTATTGTGCCTACATTTTCATGTCATAGTTTAGTCAATGCCACTCACCCTGCTTTCCTTCTCAAATCCACCCTCCTTGCTTGATGGTTTGTTTAATCTGTCCAAACTCAGAGCCCTTCGTACCCTCCCTAACTTTTGTTTGGTGGCATGTCCTATACTCTGCATTTTCTCTGATAAAGAAGTCTGTGAGGCAATGGAGAGATTGGAGCCACTCAGCTTTGAATATTCATCTCTGTTTCTGGGGAAAAATAAGGCAAAAAAGTAATTTGCATCATCTTGTTTCCTCACAAATGTAATGTTTTACAGCACTTCCAATTCAGTCCCATGTAACAGTAAACTATATGCAGGTTTGAGTGCATGGCATAATATTGCACTATAATCAACCCACAAAAATAATGTTCTCTTACTGTGTAACCTGTACAGTAACAACATTTTGGGCTTTAGAAATGTCACTTTAAGCTTACAATACATTAATTTTTCAGTTCCAAACCTACCACAACACTGGAGGGTAAGTAAAGATTGTTAAATACCCCCTCCCACTTGTTGCCATATTCTAATGACTAGCACAACTGCAGAGAATAAGCAAAATTATACTGGATGCAGTGTTTTAGCCAGCCCCTATTTGTGAGACAATGTCGCATAAATGGCGACAAATGTTGCACAAAAAAGTATGACAGGCAAATTCTATGTGGGTGTAAATTTTGACAGAATCAGCCTCACCAGAATAATTTTGCCAGTTCCTTGATACCAGCATATCATATTTGTATGCTTTAATTGCAACAGGACTTCCTAATTCGCAAGTCTTCATTTTAACCTTCAAGCCCCACTACCCTTCTTTCATCTCAAATTTCAGAAAGTATACTGATTCTGGTGCATAATGTCTGCGGCGCCAGCCGGGTTCCTCATTAAGGTAGAAAGTCCACTCAAATATTGCACTTTTTGCGATCTAGGCACCTTTCAAATTCCCAAAATTTTCCAAACAGGAGGGGGCACCCCCTCCCCTTAGATGCCTCCCCTTGGCCACAAATCAGTAAACGTTGCATTGAGAAAATTTCCTTGCTAAAACACTGACTGGATGCATCCTTCTTTTAAGCATTTTGCTGCATACCAATACTCTATAATCAAATATCAGATGGTACTACCTGCAGATGTATTAATATTTTCAAGTACAGTAGGTGACATAAAAAAAAATTCCCTATCCCATAAAGCTTGACTGTCCATTAATTATTTTAACTATTAACCAGAATGCAAAAATGCATCGAGGTTTTGATGATGCATACTGTATATGGTTTATTTACAATAACACCATGTTATCCCATCTTTTTTAGTCACTGGTAAAATGCTATCTTAAGGTGTTGGAAAAATAGTTTTGTGTTTATATTTGATCTTAGGAATTCTTGGGAAATTTTGCATTTTGACCTTTGCAGAACCCAGATGACGATTTTATAAATTCTTGAAAACTTTTGCTTTTTGACCCATGGTGACCCGAGATGAAGGTCTTGGGAATTCTTGGAAAATTTTGCTTTTTGACATGTGGTGACCTCAGGTTGAGATCTTGGGAACTCTTGGGAAACTTTCCTTTTTGACATCTGGTGACCCCAGATAAAGTCTTGGTTTTCAGAGTTTGACCCCTGGTGACCTTTGACATCCACCAAACCCAGTAGGTGCTTAGTCTCACTATAACACATCCGAATACTGAAAAATAAATGAAGCTTCTTACATCAAGCTATGGTGTTAACAAGGTGCTCAGACTTTGACCCAGGTGACCCCAAATGACCTTTGACTTCCAACAAAACCAATGAGGGTTCTCTATCTTGCCAAAACACATCAACATACAAAATATGAAATCAAACCAAGCTTCCTACCTCCCGATATCATGTTAACATTGTTTTCAGAGTTTGACCCCTGGTGACCTCAGATGAAGTTTAACCCCAACCAAAAACGATAGGGTTCTTCCTTTTAACATAACGCATCTACATACTATGTATGAAATCAATCCAAGCTTCGTAACTTGAGATATTGTATTAACAAGGTTTTCAGGCTTTGACCTCTGGTGACCCCAGATGACCGTTGACCCCTACCAAAAAACAATAGGGTTCTTTCTCTCATCATACCACATCTGCATACTGAGTATGCAATCAATCCAAGTTTCCTCACTTGAGATATCGTGTTAACAAGGTTTTTGCAGTTTGAACCCTGGTGACTCCAGATGATCTTTGACACCCGCCAAAAAATAGGGTTCTTCCTCTTACCATAACAGATCTACATACTACTTATGAAGTTATTTCAAGCTTCCTACCTTGAGATATTGTGTTAACAAGTTTTTTGGAGTTTGACCCCGGTAATGCCAGATGACCTCTGACCCCCACCAAAACTGATAGGGTTCTTCCTCTTATCATAACGCATCTATGTAGTAAGTATGAAATTAATTCAAGCTTCCTACCTTGAGATATCATGATAACAAGGCTTTCAGAGTTTGACCCCTGGTGACCCAGATGACCTTTGACCCCCACCAAAAATAATAAGGTTTTTCCTCTTATCATAACGCATCTACATAGTAAGTATGAAATAAATCCAATCTTCCTACCTTGAGATATCGTGTTAACAAGGTTTTCAGAGTTTGACCCATGGTGACCCCAGATGAACTTTCACCCGTACCAAAAACAATAGGGTTCTTCCTCTCAATATGGGGCATCTATGTACCAAGTTTGAGAACTGTCCGTTTCCGTACTTGAGATATCGTGTTAACGAGCAAAGTGTCACAGACACACACACATACACGCACACGCATACACATACAGGTTTTTTTTTTCTATCAAGGAGAGGACCTCATTGCTCTTTCCTTGTGTTTGCTTCCTTATCCCTAACCTTAACAATAGACTGTCTATTGTTCGACACCTGAGGACCGGTGAAATCTATTGTTCTGACACCTGAGGACCTCATCTTGAATAGAAAATGTCCCCACCTTGTCTGAAATGTTGGGTCCACATACACACATGCACATACACACATACATACACACACGCCATCATGAATGCATAGGTTTCTCTTATCATCGAAACCAAAAACATAAGATAGAAAACAGTACAAAAACACTTAAATCATGAAGAGGATGTGTCTACACAGTGGGTGAGTCAGCCTTACCCTTACAAAAAAAACGTGGCAATTTGTTCCAAATTCTCAGGTTTTCACATGTTTCTGCCATGGGTTATCACAGGTTTTTGCATGAAAACCTGTGTTTTCCCTTGAAATTTTCACAGGTTGACCAGTTGCCACACTTTGCCACAGGTTTGACACAGGTTTGCCTTAAGTTTTCATAGGTTTGACATGCAAAATGCATGGCAATTAAAACCAATTTTAAGAAAAAATTCTGAGGCAAAACCTGTGGCTTGAAATCAAAGGCAGGAAAGGTGTGTCAAACCTGTGTCCAGAGCATTCCAAATACACAGGTTTCCACCCATCAACACATGTGATTTCTTTTGTTTTTCACGTGTGATCAAGCGTGGTAACAGACACAGGTTGCCACCCTTTTTATTTTGTAAGGGTAACACTAGATACATCCCTGTACCCCCTCATTTCAATCAAATGTATGATTAATTTTTAAAGAAAGTCCAACCACGCATCTCTAAAGCTAACATGAACTTTGGAAGGTGACACAATAGAAAGTTCCATATGTCTATGGTACAATTAGAGGGTAAAGAACCCTCTGATAGATGTGTGGTACTGATAGAGCAAGCAGTTATATCTGAATGTAGAATTCAATTATGAAAAACTGATAACCACAACTGTTCAAGTTAAAACTGTTCATGTACACCAACAAATGAAACATGGTACACACTCAATATGGAAGAAAGATCATAACTGAATGAAGTGAGGGGGCAATGGGATGCTGACACCAAATAAAACAAACACCTCTGACAGGTAAGGTGCCAACCTTATTTGACTGTTCCAGCCCCTGGCAAAATGGTACAAAATTCAATAAACTGTAGTAAAATTATCACTCAAGTAGGAAGCATATGGCGGCTTGGCTGGCATACCCTTTTTGCCAGAACACAATCATACATCAGGGTTCCAACATGTATTGGTGAAACAATTGCTGGGACTTCTTAAGTAAATTCCCAGGATATGGATTGTATTTTTCATCTTCCAGGACCCTATGAGAGCTGTTTTCTTCAGGTTTCTATAAAATAGTAAACTGCTTGATTTAGAAGATTTAAAAAATCTACCAAAAATTCGACATTTATTTACCTTACAAGCAAGAGTGGTAACTTTGCACTGATGAAATGTGTAAAACAATTTTTCCAGGACATTACCAGGACATACCAGGAGGCATATTCAAGGACTTTCAGTGCATTTGAAAAAGAAATTTAAATTCAAGGGCTTTCTAAGTTTTTCAGGATACATACAAACTTAATACACTGTGCCAACCATTGATGACTATCAAAAAGGGTTTTAATCAACTACAGCAATACAACAGAAATTATAAAACTACTTTACACCAAAACAGAAGCATATCAAACCTATTGTCTGGGATAGAATACCATGCTCTCATTATTACTGATGTCTGAGAAGTAACTATGTCAAAGTCACAGTCTTTCAAAGTGTTTTGACTTTTTCAGTCTCTGATGCACAATTAATTGTTAGGACGATATTAAATGAACAATGTAAATCTCAGCTGTAAAGTATGAACTATTAGCAAAGGCATATGAGGATCAATATTTCTGGGGGGAGGGGCAGGATAATTGTTGCCCGAATTTAGGGCATAATTTATTTTCTTAGCTGTCTCATTTGCTCAAATGGATTCACAATTTTTGCCCAAATTGGGAGGGAATATGCCCCCCTTCCCCCCCCCCCACATTGTACGCTTTTGATTATTAGTACTGAAGATGACAACCATCACTAAGATTTAATGGTAATCCCTTCTTTGATCACTTACTTGGCAAAGGTTGATGACATGTCACCGTGGATACTTGCCCGCCTCTCTTCCTCTTGTAGTTTCTTCTTGTAGTCATCCCAAGCAGAGTGTGCCAGGATGGCATCATAGTAATAGTTAGGTGGGCTGGAGTAAGCTTTTTTGGCTCTTTTTACCTCTTCGTAAGCAGGTTGCATTATACTTTGAAGGTGACTGGTTTCATCTGATTAAATAATCCGAATGTAAAGGGGAAAAAAATTGCAAAATTAAGGTACCAATGAAATTGCAGCAATTTCTGACTGTAAAGTAAAGTAATCCTTCACATCGATTGGAAAAAGATTCATATAGCTGTTAAGTTAATGTGTTAATGTTACCATGACTCAGGTTAAAGGTCAGATTACCACTTAAGGAACCTTTGGGATTTTTATGGTACTACACCTCTGCAAGAAAGGGTAATTTAATTTTTCAGCATGCTTCCAAGAAATGATAGGGCCTATTGTGTATCTAATTTCCACTTCTGATTTATCCTTATTGTACGTGTACTGAACATGAGCCTATGCTAGCAATTTGTATGATTTTCACTGAAAAATGAAAACAAGAACCTCTGATTCCTACTAATGTAGTAAATTAGTAAGACTCACTAGCACAAAGATAGTAAAATGGCTTAAAATCAAGTCCAGCAGGACCCTTTACCACAAAGAGTCACTTGATCTTAAAAAAGAGCAAATCTCGTCATCCCAGATAGCTGCAATTCTCCCAACTATGCAACTTGTAGCTCCTCCCATAACTGTATAAAGCTCCTCCTTGTGAAGACATACACCTATTTTACTGCTTAATGCCATGTCCTAGTGAGCATACAAGGCTATAATGTGTAATCCAAGCACTCTTTCTGCATTCTGTGAAATGTGAGCCACTCTGCATCTTTTAAATTTTAAAACTTTGCTGTCAATCAAAGAGCAGTCACCAACTGAGAATTTTGATACCCCCACACTAAAAATATACTCTTGGGTGATGAGTGTCTGGCTTTAAGTTTACCATGTAACTGACCTAGACGTAAATCGACCTTTCAATGAAACAAGTCTTTGTGGATCAGGCCCTATACAATAAAAAAGCTATTAAATTACAGGAGTTTATACGCAGAACTTGGAACTATATCCATAATGAAAGGAATGCTAAACACAGCGACAGGGCTGTCAACTCTAACGCATTCAGTGTGAGAGTCACACATTTCGGCACAATCTCACGCTCTCATGATGAAACATCGGTTTCTCACGCAATTTCCCAATATGGTGTAAAAAAATCCAGTCATAATGCAAACTATGTGTCGGGTGTCGGTAAAAGGCCAGCTATCACGCTACATGAGTTCCTTCTCAAACTGATCTTAGTCTGCATTAAGCTGACTGTAGTGCAGTATTCAGTTTAATAGGGTGTAATTAGTCTTGCCATCATCGAGCTAGCTACCTCTTTTCAACCCAAACGTAAGCAATTATGTCTGAGTCCATCACTCCACCGTTCATCACTCTGACCAGGGAGTTGTTGCTCTGATTCATCAGCCTCCACGGATTGTAACTATGCCGCAGTGTGAACTCAGTTGTGGGGTCAACAGGTGAAAAGCTGTTATTACTCCGAAACACATGTTCGACTTGTTAACAACAGTTCACGTCGCAACTAAAACAGCAATTGAAGAAGCGTAAGTTCGCGCCTGGGCTTTAACCCCCCTCCCCCCAACTTTTTCCTAGCTTGCCCCCAAGAAAAATGCACTAAATTTTATATAGGCTAGTTGTGGTGAAGACCGATATGCTCACTATTTATAGAAAAACACGAAAATGCACCACTGCGAAGTTCTAACGTTTTTTCCTGTCTTTTGGAAGATTCCTACTTCAGCTACACCATCATGTCAAACATATTTTCTAAGAGAAAAGATTTTTCAGTTTTATCAGGGAGGCTTAATGGGTAAGATAAAGAATGTCATTTCCTACGATGACCATGCAGTCGCCCCATCAGATTCCTTGGTTTGCTCTTAAGAAGGGCAGATTCTTTTTTTTCTAACTCTTTCCAAATTTTTCTTCATGAAAACAAAACTATGAAGTCTTTTTCAATATAACCCCAACTTTGCGTTGTTCTTCACGCGCCTTATGTTTCGAGTTAGGCATCCTTTCAACAACCCATTGAATCTGTCTGGGCTAAGAGTACTAGGTAAGAGTACTAGGCTATGGCTGACCCCCAGTCAGGACACTTGGTCCCCATGTCGGCAAATCTTTATCCAAGCACCACCCCCAATTGATCCTGCGTGCAGTTTTTCCTTTAGGCAATGAAGTACACTTCAAATTTCGGTGCGCTTCGCGCACAGTTCTCATAGTCCACGTTTGTATCACTTATGAACATTATTAGCACAAAAATATCAGACTAGTGAACATTTCTAGCACAAACCAGATGTACTTCCAGAGTTAGAAGCGGACATCCATGGGTTTTCATGTAGCAATCTAATACTTTGAGCAACATTCGTATAACATGCCAGTGATGACTTCATGGTTTGAATTTTCTCGAACCACAAATGAATTCCAAAATGCTTTTTCCGCCCATGATTGTACATTTCACTCTACTGCAAGCTGTTAAGGAAAAATTTTGTTTTAATTAAAGATACGTAAACTGTGAACTGAATTGTAAACTGTGAAGAGTTTAATGTATTCTCAGTGTCATTCGAAGGTCACCTCAAAAGCTCCATGGTAGTGTTCCTATATTGTCTTGATGTTGTAGACTTTTCGGAGATTTTCCCTTGGTGTCTGGATCCCACCAACATTATGCTTAGTCACACCATGGCGCATGATCCCCTTACCATCCGAAAAACACTCAACTCCTCATCTACATTTGCGGAGCTGAAGAAGCACCATTATGACCATAGCCTTGTTCCGTTCACTTGTGAGACTTTCCACAAATTTCACGCCAGTATCGCAAGGGGGAGGGGAAAATAGCTGCAAGGGAAGGGGAACTTTTCGCGCACGTTCACGCTTGGGTCCGATTTCTTGAAGCTATCCGTGTAGGGCTCATGATATCATCCCCCGTGGTACCAGCAAACTGCCATCATCTGGTGGCATCACCAGCTACAAACAGTCTTCAGTGCCCACCTTTGCAGTACCGGTGCCCTCTATGTCAGATTTCATGGCTATGGGCCTTCTCTTTACTCAATTTCATCAGGGTCAATGGTAACATAGCCCCCCCCCCAAAAAAAAATATGTCCCTACAATCACGTCTGTAGCCACGTGACCAGAAAAAGTTTTCCGCTGCTAGTCTAAAGCAAGATCAGAAGTTCAAATTCGTTTTAAGCAAAGTAGGCTCTGACTGATGGAAATGAATTCTGTTAAAATATTTCGTTTTTAGGCTGTCAGCAATACACATCGGTCGGTCTCAAAATTTCCCATTTTTTGTATGTCTATTTATAATGTGAACAAAACGTCTCCTTAAAATTTCCAGGAACATAAAGATCTGAAAACTGAAAATTCTGGGCATTCAGTAATGAGGCGCGGGAAGTGCCATTTCCTGCAATCTAGGGGTATTTTTGGCAAAAAGTTGCCCTAGCGGAACGCTCCACACGAAGCAATGGTCACGCTCTGCGTCAGTAGTCTCACGGCGAATCTCACTCTCACCAGTCACTTAAAATTGACAGCCCTGCAACAAGGTGGCTGACAAAGTAAGGTCCAGGTGCATGGCAAAACCTGGGTTACAATTCACACACATTAAGGTATTTTTCCATCAAAAAAAAAAAGTGGTTTGGGTTTCAGGTCCCTACCACATCCAAAATATTAATCAACCTACCATTAGGAGTTTTTGAGTCCCTTGATGAGCCTTCCTCATGTTTTGTATCAAACCTGTGCAAAACATGATTTGCAGTTTCAATTGGATATCTTCCATCATGAGAGATACTTTTGACAAGTGGAGATCTGTGTCTTTGTGTCTGTAATTGTTCTGTCTCTTCTTCCTGTCTCTTCTCCATTCTAAGTATTTCTTCAACTCCAATAGATATCTCTCTATCTCTATGCCTTGATGAATGACTGTTCATGCGATCCGCATTTCTATAACTATTCCCTCTGTAGTGCCCAGGCGATGCTTGCCTCTCATAGTCACTATTTTTGACATCACCATTGACAAATACTTCTTGGTCATCATCCTCAAACCTGACAGAACGACAAGGGGATGCAGTCCTTGAATGTTTACAACTGCTAAGACTACTCCTACTTCCATGATCATCTGAATCAGATCGAATCACAGTGTCTGGAAATACTTCATGACTAACACATTCTGTCTCCAATGATTCAGTAGAGGAATATTTTGGTCTTGCTCCCTGTTCTTTCCATTGGTCTATTAAGTAACTCTCATGGGATCTGCAGGTAAGAAATCACATTGTAAAATCCAGCCTGGAAGAGAGTAAAATTTTCCACAGTTGCTTCTTCATTTTCATGTACAAAAAAGTGAAATTCTCCTCCAAACACCAAAATTTCCAATCAAGGAGCCTCCCAGCTTCCCAACTTTTTCCACCTATGGCTATAGCCAATCCTTACAATAAGTAGGTGCCAGGAGGTTTTTTTCTCCATGCTTCAAAAATATATGACCAAGCAACATCAAATTATTGTACTGAACACAGCACCTCATCCTTTTCCCTACCTTTATTTTATTCCAGGCCTTGTCTTTTGAGGTGCACGATCGCTAGCCTGCGCCTAAACGTGCCTTAACCAAAATTAAGGTGCGCTATTAAATGCTCGCCTATTGCTTTGAAAACACGCACTACGATCACAAGATCGACTCATCAACTGAGCAGGTTGAGGAGTTATCCACATAAGTGCAGCATGGCTGTAGTGCTGTGCAATACATACATGAGCTTCTTTCCAGATAAGTCAGCACAATTTAAATAAAACAGTTAATCGTACGAATTCAAGAACGATTAGCGTGATAGTTTTTAGCATTTTTGACCATGAATGCAAATTTTTTGACTACCGAAAAGATCAAACTTCAGCTCCAAAATACATGGTTCGAGTGCACAAGTTACTACTGCTTGCTGCATACACAGTGCACCGTAGAGGGTGTCATTGAAAGATACATCGTTTTACAGCATCAAGCATAATCTAATTGGTCAAAAATGACTGAAACCTTGACCTGGCATATGTGCAAAATACTTTCAAATAACAATTCGTTATATATTTGAAAGTTTTGGCCAGAAGGCATTTCTCCACGCGGCGTTTTTCTTCAGAGGTGCCTGCTGTTGCCTAACATGTAATTAATGTGGATAGGTCTACTAAGAATCAGACCAACACAGGTGTATGTGCAGAAGTACACATAGAGATACAGGACCTAACATTTCGTAATAATTTTCGTTCAAAAATGTTACCAGAAGTTTTGTTTCATCTTTAAGATCTTTAGTAAGCATGATAGCCTTGATAGGTCTTATTGACAAAATGGCATCTTTGCTTGTCAAAAAAACTTGAATAGTTTTAAAAGTTTTTCACCACATATGTACTGTTACGAGAAGAAGATACAATCTCTTTCTCCAAGACCATCCAAATCATTTGGTGTTGTTACTGACCTAACAGACTAGCAACACTTTAAGTCATATGTCCATAGCCATATGGGGATGAGGCAAGAATTACACCCATCTGACAAAAAAGCAGTTCAATCATGCCCCACAGGCTCTGTCCAAAGCCCCCGTCAAAATGTAAATTTTATCAATGAAAGCCCTTTACATTGGGTTTCAATACCAGGCTGGGTACCATTATGTTGAAGTGAATTGAAATGGTAACGGCAATTATTTAATGATTATTTTATGGTGAACGTAGCATGTGACACATCCAAGTTGAAGAATACCCCTCTGCTATTGTGCTCTGATGTTACAGTAGCTGCATCATCAGAATTATATGGTACAAGGACTCGAGAAACTGCTGAA
>WURT03658564.1:0-12962 GCA_009936505.3 Holothuria glaberrima
ACACTGCTCGTTAACACGATATCTCAAGAAGGGAAACGCTGACAGTTCTCAAACTTGGTACATAGATGCCCCATGTTGAGAGGAAGAACTATTGTTTTTGGTGCGGGTCTGGGGTCACCAGGGGTCAAACCCTGAAAACCTTGTTAACACAATAGCTCAAGTTAGGAAGCTTGGATTAATTTCATACTTACTGTGTAGATGCGTTATGATAAGAGGAAGAACCCTATTATTTTCGGTGGGGGTCAAAGGTCATCTGGGGTCACCAGGGGCAAACTTTGAAAACCTTGTTAACACAATATCTCAAGGTAGGATGCTTGGAATAATTTCATACTTAGTATGTAGATGCATTATGGTAAGAGGAAGAACCCTATTCTTTGTGGTGGGGTCAAAGGTCATCTGGGGTCACCAGGGGTCAAACTGCAAAAACCTTGTTAACACCATATCTCAAGTTAGGAAGCTTGAATTGGTTTCATACTTAGTATGTAGATGCATTACGGTAAGAGGAAGAACCAAATTGTTATTAGTGGAGGTGAAAGGTCATCTGGGGTCACTGGGGGTCAAACTCCAAAAACCTTGTTAACACGATATCTCATGGTACGAAGCTTGGATTGATGTCGTACATAGTATGTAGATGTGTTATGTTAAAAGGAAGAACGCTATCGTTTTTGGTGGGGGTCAAAGTTGATCTGGTGTCACCAGGGGTCAAACTCTGAAAACAATGTTAACATGATATCTGGAGGTAGGAAGCTTGGTTTGATTTCATACTTAGTACGTTGATGCGTTTTGGTAAGATAGAGAACCCTCATTGGTTTTGGTGGAGGTCAAAGGTCATTTGTGGTCACCAGGGTCAAACTCTGAGCACGAAGACTTTATCTGGGGTCACCAGAGGTCAAAAAGGAAAATTTCCCAAGAGTTCCTAAGATCTTAACCTTAGGTCACCAGGGGTCAAACTCTGAAAACCAAGACTTTATCTGGGGTCACCAGAGGTCAAAAGAAAAATTTCGGAGGAGTTCCCAAGATCTCAACCTGAAGTCACCACAGGTCAAAAAGCAAAATTTTCCAAGAATTCCCAAGACCTTCTCAGATCACAATGGGTCAAAAAGCAAAAATTTTCAAGAATTTACAAGATCATCATCTGGAGTCTGTAAAGGTCAAAATACAAAATTTCCCAAGAATTCCCAAGATCAAATATG
The DNA here is from genome assembly GCA_009936505.3 of Holothuria glaberrima. Taxonomy (NCBI): domain Eukaryota; kingdom Metazoa; phylum Echinodermata; class Holothuroidea; order Aspidochirotida; family Holothuriidae; genus Holothuria; species Holothuria glaberrima. The sequence goes on from WURT03658564.1 coordinate 1,194, forward strand.
AACACAAAACTATTTTGCAACACCTTAAGATGGCATTTTACCAGTGACTAAAAAATATGGGATAATATGGCATTATTGCAAATAAAACATATACAGTATGCATCATGGTAAGCTCAATGCATTTTTGCATTCTGGTTTATTTTTTTTTTTGCTCTCCTGAAAGACTCCAGGAGAGCAAAATAGTATTTTGTGCTTTAAGGACAGTTTTGTCCAGGAGAGCAATTTCAGAGCGTTGACGATCCGAGGAGAGCAATTCAGTACTCTCCTCGATTTTTAAGAAATGAAGGCCTGCATATTGGGTAAAACTCGTTTGTGTGTGGTGGAGGCCAAAGGTCATTTAAAGTCACTATAAGTAATTGGTGGAAATCCTGTTCACACAGTATCTTAAGAAAGGAAAACTGATGAATCTTGCTTATACTTGGTATGGGGAGTTCCCCCATATTTGTTCTGTGGCTAAGTTGGTGGAATTTGAAGCGATGAAGCTTAGCAACCGGGAAGTTCATTGTTCAATCCCAAGCTGGATCAAAGTAAGGTGGTTTTTCATCCAAGAGAAATATGTATGGTTTTACCATCTGAACTATCTGAAAATAAACAAAATTTGATCTAATTTGTTTAGTTGACTGCCAACTGATGTGAAGTTGTGACTAGTGAGTGATAGGCTTCGCCCATATTTGTGGTGGCTTAAAAACAACAAACAACTGCCTTTCAAGGCCTGAATTATTATTATTGTTGTTGTTGTTGTTGTTGTTGTTGTTGTGTAATGTTGCAACATGCAACAACTCTTGCTCTGGAAATGCTTACCACTGAAAATGAGCAACCATTCGATGCAGAGAATTTTACATATAGGTTATTTTAATATCTGAGCTATATTACTTTTCATAAAGAAGTGAAATAAGTCAGCAAAGGAACTTCTTTAAAGTATTGTGGCTGTTTTGTGGTCCAAATACAACTTCTTTGTAAAAGATTCTGTTTGGCACTTTCAGTGACCTTGTGAATAGGCAGGATGATTTTAAAACAGCTTTTATAAGTGAAATGATGACAGCCAACTGATGGTAATGATTGTCTCTCTTTCTCACTAGGAAGCAAGGAAAGTTGCAAGTGAACTTGGCACAGAAATACTTGTTATAAGAGACAAAGAGTTAGAGAGCAAAGGCTTTGGTGGTAAGTTACAATAACTTTACTCAAATATGTTTTACAACTGCACTACCGTGTTGCCATCCTGTCATTTGATTCAACTTCGGTGTTAGAAGTGTGCAATGACTCATTTTACTTGTGTCAGGCAACAAACCCAGGATTTGGAGGAGGGAGACTCATTTGTGATGGTGAAGCTCTCACATAATAGCAGCATGTATGGTAAGGGGTTTAAGGCATAGGTGTAGGAATCGAGGGAGCTGTGGGACTAAAGCCTCCACCCCCCAGTCAGATATGTGGTGAGGTGGAAATATGCTTCTGCACCCCCTCCCAGTTCAAGGACAAAAACTCCATATTTGCTCCCTCTGAAAAAAATGCCAAAACATTACTGTAATTTTCCTTCAAATTTGCTTAATATGTTGCACCAAATTGCATCAAAGGACCCCCAAGCTTAGGAGTCTAACCTACTTGTAGGGACCGGTTTTCAGCCACTGGTTAGGTTTGACTTATGGACTAGCTCATTCTGTACTTCATCATCAAATGAAGATGAAGTCTTACCATTCCAATGTGAAATTGATTAGAAACTGAGCCGTAAAACCTCATCAAACTAACTCCAATTTGAAATTGACCTTATGCATTAAGGTCACCCAGCGTCATTTTGGAGGGTACACAACGAAGCACACTGCATGTATGACGTAGACTTCACAAGCCCGTGGTAGACTTATGCGTGCCTCTGACTGGTACACAAATCAGCCGTCTGCATTTGTTGGTTAAGGTGCATTGATAGGCTCTTGCCTCCATGGGGGCGCTTTTTTTCTGTTCTGTGACATCATATGCATAGAGTGTATAGTTAAGGCATCTGTTGGTGGTTTCACTTGATGAACTTGGATGTAACAAACATTTTCAATTAACGAAATGGAAATTGAGACAGCCCTATCTATTATCAATTTCTGTGCAAATTTTGTCTTTGAAATAAACAAAAATTTGACATTTCTGGACCAACTACTTTTCTGGGCAGCATAATATCTATCATACACTTATTTTTCCCCAAATGAATTTAGTCATGCAGCTGCGGAAAATGTTTAGTACTTCATTAAACTAAAATGTTACATACAGTTGGAAACTTGTGTATATTCTTCCATTGTCATTCAAATAAAGTTAATTCTGTGTCTCCTTCATGTGCCAGGAAAGTTTTCTTTTCATTTGATCAATATATCTTTGATTATTTCAGGTATTTATGGAGTTGGCAAAGGTGCTGTCAATCCACCTGCTCTAGTAGTTCTGAAGCACCACCCACCAGAAGCCACCCAGACCATAGCCTGGGTGGGCAAGGGGATTGTGTATGACACAGGTGGTCTCTGCATTAAGAGCAAGGTTAGTTGTGCTTTAAGGAGAGGCAAATATTTGTGAGAAACAGATAGGTCAAGTTGTTAACTTGTTCATTACTTTTGCTTTGTGAAATTTGATGTGAATAATATGGATATAGAGTTGTAAAATTGGAGCATGTTGACAATTCTTTTGATTTCAGAAATTTGCAGATTTCTCTGTGTTTAAGTGATGAAAGGACCATGTATCATTGTCAGGTCATCTGTTTTTTGTTACCTCTAACAGCATGTAAAAGTGGTCTGAATTGATATGCTGCCCAAACCCTCTTTGCCTCTTCGAGGGTAATGTGTTATATTGGCTGACTGCTACATTGTCATTACCTCTTCTCTTAAACAGAGTCCCCTAAAATAATGAAATGCCCAGAAAATTTAACCTTTTACAAAAAAGCAGCAAAGTCCATGGACCAGGAGATATCATTACCTGGAAAGAAGGCAGAATTGACAACAATTACAAGTATGCAGTGCATTCTATGTATGTGAAAGACATCTACACTTCATAGAATTAGATTTCAATCAGTTAAGTATAGTGATGTGTCCTTCACCCTTTTGTTTCTAACACAGACAAGTATGCCTGGAATGAAGAGAGATTGTGGTGGAGCAGCTGCAGTTCTTGGTGCTTTCAAAGCTGCTGTCAAAACGGTAAGGATGAGGGCGTTCTCGTCATTAGAATGCACAAATCTTCCCACCTGTGACTGTGTGAAATGTTGTACATCTAAAGATAAGCACTTTGTGCTTTAAATTTGTGCTACAGAATGATATGGCTTGTTTGTGATTTGTTTGTATTTATAGTAATATTTAGAACAGAAACCTCACAGGATCAACAAATATGAGGTGGTAAGTGTTTGAAGTGACAGCAAAGACCTTTTGGCATAAGATGTAACAGCATCCATCCCCCAATCACACCCCCAATACTATATAAGAAAAAAGTGGTATTGTTGGTTAATTAAAGGGGAATATTGCATTTAAAATGCACCAAAATGGCATACAAAGAAAATACCTTTAATCATTATTAAACAACTTAGTCTCACCAATAAACTGTAGCAGTAGCTTTATCTCCCCTAAATATTATGCATTACTAATATTAATAATAGTAACTAATATTGCATCATTTTGAATTTTGAAAAGTGTGGGTGAACAAATTATATTAATGCATCAGATAACTGAATTTCTTCCTGGAAGAGCCCTGTTTCTTGAAAAGAAAGCTACTGTACTGTCTTTAATATTTTGAATTGCCTATCATTCTATTTCTATTAATATTGGTTTAAAAAATTTGGAAATTTCCTGTAAAATAAACGCAATATTTCCCTTTAAAGATACACAGTGTTAAAATTTAAAGAATTTGCAGGTGTGCTCCAGTGGTGTTTTCATAAGAATATGGGATAAAATTGGTTTCCTCTTTTCTTTCTCAAAGGGTTTCCGTGAAAATCTCTATGCAATCCTTTGCTTAGCTGAGAATGCTGTTGGTCCTCATGCCACAAGACCAGATGATATACACACATTGTACTCAGGAAGGTAAAACACATCCATATTTGAGGGAAGTGCGGGTGGGTGGGGGACAGTGTTTGTGAGCTCAATGTAGAAAGAGAGAATTTTTGAGTAGTGTTGCAGCTCAACAGTCATAACAATTTAAACCTGAGTGAAAGTGTGGTCAAGTCTGTTTCTGAAATGGAGAACTTGGTCAGTTGTCACACTTTTTGTTGGAAGTGACTTGTATGGCTATCAAAGGTGTTGAAGCGTTATGTTGTCTAGTTCACTCAAAAAAAGGGCTGGCATTATTTTGAATCTCAGCATACATTAATGTTAAAGAAAGGTTAGCATGGGGTGTACTGGATTCAGTTGCCCTGTTAGGGCATTGTATTGTGTTTCTGCAGTGTGAGGTAGACTAAGGGTAGTAACATGCCACATTGTGTGATAAGACTTGAGAAGAGACGAAGGTGCAATGTATTATAGGCATTGTATCGAAAGCCATCTCAAGGCTTCTAACAATTACAACTCCATTGAGAACTAATTTTAGAAATAACAGAAAGACATTCACATCATACAGCTGTCTAAGTAATGGTAATTTTCCTTTATGCTAATGCCAGAATTTAGAAGCTACAGATACTTTGCACTCTTTTTACATAAAAATCAATACTATACCTTCTTTGATTGGGAAAATCGTAAAAGTTTGAAGGTATCTATATATTTGCATGTTCTTGAAAACGAACATGAAAGAAGCAGTTAAATCTTTTGTCAATCAGATCTCTGGGGTTATTACTTTATAAGATTCTCATCATATCTGTTTGTTTTTAGAACTGTTGAAATCAACAACACAGATGCAGAAGGACGTCTTGTACTTGGTGATGGGGTATGTCACTGCCAGTAATTGTTTTCATCAACAGTATTAGGATTTTTGCTACCCTCTTTCCCTTACAATTTAATTGTGCTATTAAATTTTGCATAAATCAAAGTATTATTGCAATATATCAGAATACTTTTATAAAGGAGCTTTCTAGAAATTTATCTCATGTTATACTCATCATACTGTTTGTTTAATTTTCATGTTGTATTCGTCACACTAATAAATATTCATATATTCTGCTCACACATGTTTAATATGTAATCTAAAGAAAAATAAGGCTCACAAGGTTATCATTTGTGGTTACAGCAGGAAGTGTATAAGTTGAGATGACAGTTTATACTGTAATTTTAAGAGAAAAGGAAGCACAGTGTTAAAATACCAACTATAGTACTGGGTGTAGAATGTGGTTTTATCTTTTAAAAGCATCAGATATTTTGTAGTATCAAGTCTTTGGTTTTTCTCTTTTTATGCAATAGGATCACTTCAAAGTTAAACACAGGAATGTTACTTGTCTTCTCACTAATGTGATGAGTCTGCTATTATAAATAAATGAAAAAGACTTGCTTGATGTCCTTAAGTTTGGATTGAATCATATTCAAAAATCTGGTGACATGAAAATTACATGGTTGGATATTTGCTGTAAAAAGCATCAAAAGTTTAAAAAAAATAGCTGCAATTCCCATCAAAATCCATCACATGTTAACCATTTTAAAGGGTAATTTCTGTTTCCCACGACACACACATCACACATAAATATATATATATATATATATATATCATGAAAAAACATTGGGCTAAACATGAAAAATTTGAAATCCTGAAAGATGGACATACCTAATATGGCTAATGTCAGCTTTTGTTTCTTCAACATTCATTTCAAGGACCCTTGTATCATTATTATCTCCTGAGGGCTTTATTATGGAAGTTAAAATTGTTTCCTTGAAAAATATTGATATCACTCACTAATATCACTAAACTGTGAACTTTCCAATCAGTAATTAAGAGATAATTTGTATAGGGTTAAACAAAATATCTTAACACTGTGCAACATTCCACATCGTTATTTCTGCATAGGCAGTGAGTAACTTCAGAAACCGTCAAAGTTTGAAGTAGTATATCTTGAGAATGGTAAAAGATATTGAAATAATTCCAACAGATCTTTCATTTGGGATTTTATTCTTTAACTGCCAAGTGAAAACAACTCTTTTTGGTGACATGTCACCATAACTTTAAATGTCTTCCAAGTTGATATGGTCTTATCTTTAAGGTTTCTGTCATAAGTGTTGCTATCTTATGTTTGACAGGTTTCCTATGCAGCTAAAGATTTGAAGGCTGATATTATAGTGGATGTGGCCACCCTGACAGGGGCTCAGGGGATATCCACGGGTAGGTACCATGCTGCTGTGCTGTGTAACAAAGAAGACTGGGAGCAAGCATGTGTTACTGCAGGTAAGATAAAGTCAATCAGACAGTTCTTCCTTGCATTAGTAGAATTAAATTTTTCTTAGAATTTGCTCAGGATAATTTAGTAATGTTTCAATTTTTTTGAAAGTGTTCTCAACTCATCATCTCATTTCTGTGTTGCAGAGTTGTGTTGCAACCTATAGTTTGCAGAACTGTGCACAAAAGAATGTCATGGAATGTGCCATGTTTAAAGATATATCATCCTAGACAATGGGGCTTTGTAAGGTTGATCGATGAAATTAGTCAAAACTTTCACACAGGCAAAAAACATTACCAGCAGTTACATACAGCTAGGAAAGGGCATATTAAGAGCTTTCCTTGTCTTTATGAATACTAACATGTTGATGCCACCATCTTTTCTTAAATAGTGGCATCAACATGTTAGTATTCATATTGAATAATCGTACCTCCTCCCCCCTCTTCCCCTAATTTTATGCCTCCTTTGCTGTTCTCAAAGGTGTCCGGTGCTCTGATGAAGAAGAAACAATTCTTCATTTCAAATTGACTATTTTCTAATAAGTTTACTTTTTTCAGTTATTTGTTATGTTCCAAAACTAACATGGTTAAGAATGGCAGACAAAGTGTGATTTTCTACCTCTAGAAGTAAGCTGTCCAAAGGATTTACATTTTCCCATTTTCAGCAGATTGGCCAGCCCGAGTTATGTTTACTCACTGAAGTATGTGGGTATACATTATGTGCAATTAATGCACAAAGTTTATGATATATATTACAACAACTAGTTTGATTTGCTTGTTTTGTTTTCATTGCATCGCATTTTCTCATATTTCAGGAAGAAACAGTGGTGATTTAGTGTTTCCAATAGTCTTTTGTCCAGAACTTCACTTCAGTGAGTTTGCCAGTGCTGTAGCAGATATGAAAAATTCTGTGGCGGTAAGTGTTGTCATAGGAAATGTGTGAATTCGTAGTTACATTATCATGTAACCCTCACCATGTACATTGTTATCACATGCTCCAAAATGGTTGAAGTCATTGTTAAGAATTTCTTTGTTGCTACATAAAGTAAACATTTGAGAATTATGGTGTGAAAGGAATAGAAAACAATGTGGTGGATTTTTTTGTGCTGTTGTTTTAATTGTTTCAGTATTGAATTGAAAGGGATAGAATCAGTTAAGGGATGATACTAATTTTATCTTGGAACTATCATTGTAGTGCCATTGTCAAATCCGAATAAAAAATTACATTATTGGTGCATTTTGTTCCTTAATGGAAAGGTTGTATCCTAAATGAAACAAGAAGTTGGGACGAGCATTTTGTTGACCTTCTGAAATTATGATGAAATGAGGAGAGTTACATAGAATATTTTTTGATTTGAGTTCACAAACTGTAGCAGTTGTATTTTAAATCTTTCAGGATCGGAGCAATGCGCAAAGTTCTTGTGCTGGTCTTTTTATCTTCTCACATCTTGGGTTTGAATTTCCTGGTGTTTGGGTTCACTTTGATATAGCAGCACCTTGCTATACTGTAAGTATTAATGACTCATTACTTGGTATAGCAGCACCTTGCTATTCTGTAAGTATTAATGACTCATTACTTGGTGTAGCAGCACCTTGCTATACTGTAAGTATTAATGACTCATTACTTGGTGTAGCAGCACCTTGCTATAGTGTAAGTATTAATGACTCATTACTTGGTATAGCAGCACCTTGCTATACTGAAAGTATTAATGACTCATTCCTTGGTGTAGCAGCACCTTGCTATACTGTAAGTATTAATGACTCATTACCTGGTATAGCAGCACCTTGCTATACTGAAAGTATTAATGACTCATTACTTGGTGTAGCAGCACCTTGCTATACATTTACTTAAGACTGTTTCATACTTCAGTATAGTGCTATAAAGCCATGAAAGTTAAACACTGTTTAGCTCTGAACTATGTCAGTGATTGTCACGGCAGAGCAGGGGATGACCATGAATGGTTCTTGTAGCTTCATAGCATGTGAAAAATTGGAAGGATGAACCACCCTTAAACTGCAGATTCATACTTCAGTATAATGCTGTGAAAGTCGAGCACTTGAGTCATGTCTGTAATTGGTCCAAGGGTTGGCCATATGTGGTTGGTATAGCTTTATAGTGCTTGACAGTATGGAGGTATTAACTGGCCTTAATGAACTATTACTTGATACAGCAGCACCTTGCTATACTGCAAGTACTGACAAAACATTTCTTGATATAGCAGCACCTTGCTACACTGTTAGTTCTATTTAAATATCACTTGATATAGTATCGCTTTGCTATACTGTAAGTGCTATACATCTGGAGGTTAAGATGTTTCATGGATCTTGCTAGGCAGATATTAAATTGATCCATACATCAATTCTGGCATAGATGCTTAGCTGAACTTTGGTAGTACTTCAGTTCAATATGTACAACTCTGTGTCAGTGGAGGCCTGCATGTTGTTATCCATGTACAATATTGTACGCTATGTTGATGAACTTAAGGATCTAGTGTTCAACTGATTACTGTGGAAATTTAGGGGAAAGGAAATTTTAAGTTACAAACCTGAGTAAATTTGAAAAGAGCTAAAACTGTATTATACTGTCATTGAGATAACTTTCATTGCCACTGCTATGACTCTAATAGTCTGACAGGAATAAAAACCTCTCATTATGTCTGCTCTGTTTCCCTGTAAGGCTGTTGAAGATGAAATTTGGTGAACCAAAAATTATATCAGCAAATAGGCTGAATGATAAGGTTAGTGTATGGTTAGTGAAAGCTTTATGCCGTTGAGTTTGGATGCATGAACAATAATGAAACATAGTGGTATATTGCATCTTGCTATTCTGTAAATATTCCAGAAGTAATGCATTTTGTCATCAGCCAAGTGTATATCACAAAGAATGCATGTGTTGATTATTTGCAATTTTTTTGTTAATTTTAGAGCTCTCTGAAAAGTGCGTAAAATATTGTCACAATAAAAATCCTATGTGGCCAAGGAAATTCCATGAATACCCATACTGGTAAAACTTAATACACATTACAACACATGCTTTTCGTGCTTGCGACGTACTCTATAAATGCTTGTGGGAGAGTATTGTCTTCAATATGATTTTTTACTTGAAGCAGAAGTATAGTAATAAAATCAATGTAAGCATACTATATTCAATGTAGTTTTAGTTCATCACTTTATATTTTAGGTGGTGGTTGCAGCAAGTTGGTTGCTAGCTCTTTCAAGCCTTCATCATTTCTGCACAATAAAAACTTTGTTTTGCCATACATATTGTGTAATGAAGGATAGTTGAAATGCTCAAATGTATTTATTTCACATGCAAAGTTTATGCAGGTGTGTTGAAAGATAAGTGTTAACAGAATAAGAAAAATATGACAAAGGGGAAATTAGGAAGTGAGCAATTGAAGTTGTTTATAAGGAAAATTAATGTTTCTGTACCAAAACAAAGCTGAAAATTCATATTCTACATTCGCTTGTTCCTTTGTATACCCCCACTCTTTTCCAAATCTGTCGCCTGGTACAAATTAACTGTTTCCCACCATAACTGCCTTAGCAATGGACTCACATAAGGTTTTCTTTTCTTACTTAGGGCGAAAGGGCAACAGGTTTTGGTGTAGCACTTCTTTTGTCACTCTTTGGAAAGGCATCTCACTCAACACTCTTGCAAGGTGTCTCTCCTGTTGGCTGTTCAGATGAAGACGAGATGGTTGAAAATGCCACCAAAAAAATACGCCTCATATAAAGATGTACCAAAGTTTATTTTTCTTTTGTAGACAAACAGTACATAGGTTGGAGATTTAAACTCTAGGCAATTAATTACTCTGATTCTACAAAAACATATAACTTAAGATATTAAGAAGCCATGTGTACCATGTATTCGTGCAAAGTGAGTATGTGTGACCCTAACAGTTGCCATATAGCTGTTGCTGTGTATGTGAGTGTGTCCCTTACAGCTACCATGTAGCTATTGTATGCCCCTTGCAGCTGCAATATTGCTGCTGCAGTGAATGTTTGTGTTCCTCACAGGTGCCATGTCACTACTGTAGTGTGTATTTGTGTCCTTCGGGGGTACCATGTAGCTGCTGCAGTGTATGTCCCTTACAGCTACCAAAAAGATGCTGCAGTGTAGATTCCATGTAGCTGCTGCAGTGTATATCCTTCACAGCTACCATATCTGCAGTGTATGCATGTCTTGACTGTGGCCATGTAGATGCTGTTTTTTGCTCCTTACTCACGAATTAAATGAAAGCTGCAGTAAGAGGAAATGTATGCTGTAATGGATTCTAAGAGTCATAATTAATTTATTATGTTATAGTCACATCTTCAGTTGTAGAACTTAGTAGTTACGTCAAATAAAGTACAAGCAACGTGTTGATTATAGTAGCAAGTTAATTTCACATGTTCTGAAGAGACGTTGATGTTCCCATGTTGGGTCATGGTGTGAATGGCATTTAATCATGACAGTCATTGGTACAAAGTGGTTGTCCACTAGTAGCCATAGGGATAACTATTATAAAGGAAAGTTTTCAACAGGGTTTTAGAGGGGCTCAGATAAAATATTTATAATTAGCCAGTTGCCAGAAAATTCATCATCAGGTGTACTGGAAGAGAAGTAATACTAGTGCCCCTTGTGGGCCCCTATGTGTGTTTGACTTGACAGCAGTTTTATTTGCTGGAATCAGCAGTTTTGAATATGCTTTATTATTGAGATGAAGATTACCAATTCACTGATTTTTTAGGGTGGCATAAATATTGCACTGTGTAAGACAAATGTCACAACCTTTGTTCAAAATTTTAAACGATGGCAAGGTACAAATTAGAATACAGTGATCACTAAGGTGTTACTCAGAAAAAGTTAGGATGTGAAACCATCAGTTTTATTTTGATATTTGCATTTATGTTTACTGTCCTTTCATTTTCTTTGGTTTGTTAGCAAAACATTGCTGTATGTTTCACTTTAAGTCCGCACCATGGAGCATTACATTCTGTTTAAACTGGTAATAGTTCGGAGTTGATTTTGTAACTTTTTAATCAAACACCTCAAACTTCCTTTTAGCAGGTTCTAATTGGATGTGAGACTGTAGATTGCAAATGGTTTTCAGAATTGTTTTTTATCTCATGTTAGTTTATTCAAGAGTAAACAATTGTCACTCTGCTTGAGGTTTACTTGCAGAATTCTGTTGTTAACTGTATAGTAAACTGAAAGGGATGTTAAAATTTGAATTTTCCTATGTCTTCATTATAAAAGTGTTTAGGAAATATTGTTTTTATAAAATGCTTGTGACATAACTTGTTGGTTAGAGAGATCATTATCTGACTTGAAAAATGTATCGTTGAACTTGTTTTTCGAACCTACCATTTATCACTGCAAGCTGTTGTGCAACATAACTTGTTGTTAGTCCCTACCATTTATCACTGCAAGCTGTTGTGCAACATAACTTGTTGTTAGTCCCTACCATTTATCACTGCAAGCTGTTG
>WURT03658575.1:4753-17253 GCA_009936505.3 Holothuria glaberrima
GTGCCATTCCTGCTTTGCTCAGATTGTATCAATTTTTGCAACTATCACCTTACAATTAAATCTCAGGTATGATCAAGAATTTTATTAAAATCTCAAGAGTGTGCAACACTTTAAAAGTGCGAAGGTTATTTCTTGGGCTTATGATCATCCTGAACATAGCTAGTACAAAGATCCATTCGTTTGTACCCTGCCTAACTAGTAAACTAAACAAAGTAAGATGGCTAGTAATGCTTTCTTTCACTAGTGATGTACGGTATACTGGTATGTAGGCACATACCTTCACGAGAGTGGGGGTTAGGGTGGGGAGGTGTGAAATACCTTTTTAATGTGACCGCTCCCTATAAATGCCGATTATTAAGATTATATTTCTCTAATAAGAGCACGGTGGAAGGAAGAAATTATCTCCCCCATGATTTACGATGTTGTTCACATTTGCTCACCTTTGTTACTAGCTGCCTATGGAAGGAGAATGCGAAGTCTCGTCGTTTTGTAGTCAAACCTTGACCTTGACTTTTAACCAATATAAGGTTTCCCTCATGATACTTGCATGGTTTACATAACAGGATAAAAAGGCTTAAATAATGCTGAGATTCTACATACATATCACTCTTTAATATTTTCATTTGGGACCTTTTCCTGACTATTACACCCAATAAACCCATCTGTCGATGATTCGTAAACTCATTCAGCTCATTCCGAGAAATGCAGTAAAGAAAATAAGGGGAAGAGGCGGGGGCAAATTTTGCATCTTTCTGCATCGTCATATCAAGCCCTTTATAGAAATCTATCGCATAGCGAGGAGCTAGCAGAAGCTTAATTTTCAAATGATATAGTAATAATGGCGTGTCATAAGTTTAGTCCTGCAAATGACAAAATCCACTATAGCATACCCTTAGCCAGAAGCTTGGAAGCAGGGTCGGAGCTATCTAGGAAGTTTTCGCTCCCTTTTAAAAAAGACCATTACCTTTATGCATTTTAAGACTTCACCCCTTGAATATATTTCGCACCTTTGGATGCCACCTCGCCCCTCACTCTCCCCCAGTACCTTGTCTGACTGCGGGCCTCAGTAGTGGAGGTCTATTGAGCATGTAATATACATTTAAATATAAGCCCTTTCCCCTTAACCATGACTCTTTAAATCCAGAAATGTAGAGCCTTTTTGAACTCATGGGTTAGGGTTACACAATTTTGCAACTGGGGCAAAGATTCTTAAATAAAATAAAAAAACACTTTGTTTCCATCAATTCTTACAAGCAGCACGTTAGCAACATTCTGTCCTATTATGATTACTTCAATCGCTTTTTACCGACTCATAGGGTATCTTAGAGGGCTAATCTCAAGTTCTTTTAACATGGGCTTTATTTTTGCAAGCAATCACCACATAAGCGTATATAAGGCCTGTTAGCAGTTATTTCCTTGATGCTTAGTGTTGTTGTATTCGCATAAAACGAAACTATATGCCAGAGATTGCAGCGTATATAAAACCTACATAAAGGAATATATTACGTTTGTGGGACAGAAAATGTTTTTACATGTTAAGCAATACGGTAATTTATAGATGTAAAATGATAGGTAATCCAAAATAGGTAGCTGGATAGCTTAATTTTCGAGGAATAACATTCTCACAGAAAGAAATTTCCCGCTTTGTTCATAAAGACTTTTGTTCACCCAAACTTTCAACACTCAGTGCTCTTGAAATGTGCAATACCTTGAAAAAGAAAAATATGTGGCAAGTATTTTTTGATGGGAGTGATGAAAGTAATCTTCGGTCTGTACCATGTTTTGATGGAATTTAAGAACAATATTTCTCTTTAAAGTCCGCCAACACTAATGGCGGGAAATATGACAGTTATACTTCAAGAGCTGTTGTGTTTGGAAGTATGAGGTGATCTATCGCGTGTGCACGTACGGTGGGTGATAAAAGACTTCTAAAAGATAGAACCAAATAATGACCACTCGAAGTGAAAGCATTTCAAAGATAGTAGGAACATGACGCTCTCAGTCAGATCAACCATACCCTGAGTAAGTGCACGCCTTAAAGTGAAGTTATAGGCTCAAAATATGTTTGGACGCTAACGGTGTGTTATTCACCTGTTCACTAAGTCACGCAAATCGCTGAAGTTCCTTCAAGCAACTGGGGTTCCATCAGTCCATAGTCCTTAAAAAATTAAAAGCAACATTAAGCCAAGCCTTTCATTGAACTTAGCATTTTCGTTACTCGATTTATGACAAAAGTTCATGTTTAATTTGTACGGCTGAAATAATTGGATACTTTATCACACTTCGGGCCATGGTGTTAAATTGTAGGCCCTATTGAATAATAACTTTTGGTTAAGCTCAAAGCTAGTGCTAGTGAGCTAGTACTAGTGTATGGTGCGAAGTAGCTTTCAAGAGGACATGTCCCCTCAACCGTTTCTTCTGCACACACGACTTCCCACGATGACAACAGTGCCCCTTTTCAACGGAAGTATTCCCCCTATCTGAATGAGAAAATATCCTTATGCGATTTTGAGAGTGTAAAGTTTGAGGGTGTCTTTCGGAAAGTGGTTTGTTTGAGAGTGTACCCTTCATAGTGTTCCTTTTGAGTGTCCCTTCTAGCTCAGAGAAGTGACGCCATCTTTTGAAATTTCTGCTTCCCTGGTTTATATGATCATCTTTGTCCAATACTTACATCGTCTTTGTTTCATGATTAATATCTTTAGAAGTCAAGAGTCCCCAAATTATTGTCATGTTGTACTGCACATCCAGCAAATATAATTTCCTAATAAACATACAATTTTTGTGAGCAAACTTCATGTATGAACTATCTAGTCTGTCTTTTCGCAAAGTGAAACTGTCCATTTCAGACTGTCAGAGCCTGTTCAGAGCCACTGTAGATTGCAAGCTTAGTTCCTATTTTTTGAAAGTATACAACCACTTCAGTTTTCAATATTCATCGTACGACCATATACATAATTATTGTTATGCAATTTGCAGTACTTAACCTAACAGCTGTATCAATGAATATATGCATGGCAGATACAAGTTTAAAAAGGGAAATTTCCCAGGGCAATTGACTGAAGAAACATAAACAAGCTTTAACGGGAAAGTCACCCATCATGCATCACGTTAGATACAAGCATGCTTGAATTGAAAGTTAAAGGTGTAGAAACCTGGCCATGTATAAACAAAGAGCAGAACAGAATCTGAGGATTGGGGTCTTTTTCAAAGGGTTGTTCCTGGTTAATTCAATTAGTGAAACTGGAAAAAGGGGGACTGACAAGTTTTTATTTGTTTCTGAATGTCTGAAGGTCGAGAGATTGAACATGTAAAGTCTTGTTGTCCCCCTCGGGGAATAATAGCTCCTTTGGGGAGCAGAATTCCTTACGGAGTAACGTTTGGTTCGCCCTTCGGATCTTTGCCAGAGAGTTGAGGGGAATTTGGAAACAGAATTTTTTTTTATTTTTTAAGAGTGAGAGGGGGAGCAGATGACCTTATTATCATCGGTCCTGGACGCCTATACAACAATGCCGAAGGGGCTCGAGAGTGGGGTCTAAATAGGTGGTAAAATTATAAAATTTGGTTGTTAATAAGCTATCAAACCTCGTGTAAAACAAAATTGATAGAACAGAATAAAATGATAACGGAATAACAGAAAGCTTGTAATACAAATGCAGAAACTTGTTTCGTTTTTCAGGGATTTAAGTTCGCTCTCAGTGAGAAATTTGAACTATTCTTAGAGGCTCGTAAAGTTTTTACAGGTAACCTTATAGGAAAACATCATTTTTTCCATGAGTTCTCACAATACTTGGGTATTTTTCAAACTGGAGATAAAACGGTTTCACTCCACTTGATATGTTTTCCGTTAAAGTTAAATAACTGTAGTGACAATGCAAACGTAAAATAACTATAACTATGTTATTGTACCAACATTTTGCTGTATGTCACACGACTATTCAGCCTTCGTAGAAAGGTAGGAGTGGTTCACAACTCGTAACTAATTTAACAAAACACCGTTTTGTTTTTGCTGCTTGGAAACAGACTTACAGTATGACATCGTAAGGCTACATATAACCGTACATTTGTTATGAGTGCCAATTCTCCCACACATATCGCATATGTATCCCCCCCCCCCCCCCGGTGAAATTTTACTCGTTAACAAGATTGTGATTGCAAAATGTTGTACCGTACCCGAACTGGTTAAAATCGTATTCACTACCAAATATAATGCATCTTTCACCTAGATATTGTAAAAATGTATCGTAAGCCTGTCAATGACAAAACGGATCCTTCAATTGTAAATTTCACTTTTCTCTATACTGTTAGCCGGTCATCATACTCAAATTTGGACGAATGATAATAACTTAGAGAAATTATTTTAGTCTACGTAAAAGGTACTAGTATGGTAACTACAATGGTCTTTAGGAGACAATTCGATACCACGCGTGACTTACCATATTCAAGAGAACGTATCTAGCCATTACACATATGAATATTCAAGAGTAACCCACGCGTATCTATAACCTGGAATTTCCTGGATAAATTCTCGAACGATATCAAATAAAGTAAAAATAGGAAATATAGCCACATTCCGGACACCCTACAGAGGAGAGCTAACCACTATTTATTTATAAATAAAATACTTACAACATATCTAAAATGACCTTAATCTTTCCGTTTCATATTTTCTTTCCAACTCGAAAATATAAGTGAGAAAATGAAAGCTATCACGATAGCACAAACGAACGCTTGAAGTTTAAGTGTATCCCCTCATTAAGCCATTGTAGCCTACCCTTGTAATAGCCACATGACTCTTCCATTACCTCACCTTCAGTTTTAGTTTGCTTTCAAATATTATATCTTGCACTATCATTTTATTTTTGACACGAAATATCCAAAAAGTCCAACTCAGTTGCATAGATATTAGTTTCTTATTTCAATTTTAATTTAGTTTTTAAATGCGACATTTGAGTATATGAAGAAAGTCCAGTCCAACTGGCTACGATTTAAGTCAAGTTGCGATAATATTAGATATCATTCATTCTATTTCTGAATTCAGTAAAGTTTCCTTGTCATACATGTAGGTGTAGCTACATTATATGCAGGTATACCTACATTTTTACTTACTAAGAAATGATTAGTAATCGATACATGTCTTCGTCGACACGTTGAATTGAGGTCTATTGATTTGAATGGGACAACTTATATGGTAAGAGATCGGCTTTATGGGATCTTTTGTCTACTTGAAGTGACTGGGCGAAAATATTTCCTCAGTTTTGCCAATTTACAGAACAGAATGACGCACAGGCCTTCACACACTCTACACATGTGACTTGAACGGTTTGATGATCAATATCTACCATGATGACTCCTTCAATTCATTCAGCTTTGTGGTTTATTACATCAAAGATGAATAACTGCATGAAGAAACACAACGAAACATATCCACTGAAAGAGGTTTTCTCTAAAATATGTGACTGAGCATTGAAATGACCAATAAGAGCCGAGCACCCTTCTCAAGCGCAGTCCCCTCTCCCAACTCCTCCTGAACCCGCATTTTGGTTGCTGGTGGAGGCACGTGGTGAACCCCTCGGAAACTTCACTAGCTATTTCCAAATCGTGAGTATTAGAGGAGTGGAATGAAGTGTTTTCAAATGGAATTGTCGACACACTAGACAGACCAAGTAAAGGGCAATCGGATCACATTTTGATTCCTTGCGGAAGGCAAAAGTAATCTACGCAATTACGTTTGGTGAGTGTAAATATTTATGTGTGTGTTTGCAGTATGTGTGGTTGTGATGCTAAGCTTGAAAACACGATATATCAATCTAGCAATGATAGATACTTTTTATACTTGGTAGATTTATCATATTGAGAGGAAGAACTCTATTGTTTTTGATGGAGGTCAAAGGTCATATGAGGTCAAATGAAGTCAAACTGAAAACCTGGTATGTAACAGTGAGGGATCTAAAATGCAGCAGGTGGAAGACCCATGTTGTTTACAAAAACCCCTCTCTTGTGTTTAGTGAAGGTCAAAGGTCATGTGAGGTCACCAGAGGTCAAATTGTAAAAAAAAACATTGTTCAACATGACATCTCAAGAAGAATAATTTTCAGGGATAAATCTAAGTGGGACGAAACGTTTCCTTTCACAAGGACTCGCTAAACCTTTGGGTTTTCTGGTTTAAAAAAATCAGGAGCTTAAATGTCTGGGTGCTGTGATTGGGAGGGTGGCTGATGGTAGGGGTAATACGAGATTGCCACAGTGCCACTGGAACAACAATTTCATTAACACTGTCCCACAGAATGGACTGAGACAATGGGCCGAAAACGTGCTGAACATCATTTTTAAGACACTGGGTATTAGCTTTTCTCCTTATTTTCCGTTGCAAAAACGTCTAGTAAATTAAAACTCCCTCCCAGTTTCTATTACGTCTCGACTTCAAAACTGTTAATAAAATCATACGTTGTCGTAATGGTATAAAAACTCCGGGGTGTATTTGTGTCGTCAAAAAGTGGAGAACACATTCATCTTGTCACCCTCACCCTCACCCCCCCCCCAACACCCTCGTATTTCACCAGAGCAACGGATTTCCTTTTCCGTTTTACTAAGAAAAACATGTTTGCAATCTATTTAATTATATATAGGGGAAAGTCTGAGCAGGGAGACATATTGCTGTGAGTTACTTTTATTAGGAATGAAAAGCCGTAGTAGTGGATTAGTTAAGGAAATCCGTTTTCTGCTATTATTGTAACTACCACGGTATCTTACTTTGTCTATATTCCTTTTACCGGCATAAATAATTCAGCATATGCCAATAACACGAGCTATAGGTCTTGTATACCGACTAAATGTTAACAGGTAACTGTCTCTTATGCTACTCACACACTTTCGCGATGTTAAACACGATATATAACGAGTTCTGACTGATCGTAGTCACAACACGTACACGTGCCAAACACGATGTGTTCCGAACACAACACGATGTATTCCGAACACAACACGATGTATCCCGAACACAACAAGTGCACATCACGCTGACACAAGATGTCGCCAAAAATTTTGAGCATGTTTAAAAATGTTCGGTTGTACGCCAGCAAGCACGATCTATTCAGGATGTGGTCCGATGTGTTACGATGTATGCCGAGCAATATCAGCGAGCTTTCCGACTGAAAGGAATTGACGAAGATGATCGTATGATGCAAAGTTACAGAATATGTACACTATTCATTCCAATTATTTTGCAACCTTGCTCGAGACTTTGGGTGCTGCACCACTATAATTGCTTTAGTTTTATATACGGATGCTGAATTAAATTGATACTAAAAGACTTCACAAGTTTGTACTATGAAAGAACTTACATGATAGCGGTTTAGGTAATGGTAGTGCACCACTTTTTCAAAATCGGTCTTCCACTGGGAATGTTGACATAGTAACTTAAAACTTTGTGAAAGCACATTTCTGACCTTCCTTATCTTCCTGGACTACCGTATGAAAAGTAACTCAGGTTTCATGGTATAAGAGCAGGAGAAACACGTTGAGACAGAGACTACAAAAAAACTGACTCGGCGATTTGATCAATTGTCGTGCCCTTTTTTATTGCATTAGGCAGCCTAAGCGATGTAATTCGTCGTCTTTGAGTAAAGGGAGGAAACATTCATTACCATCCAATAGCAAATTGCAGCTCAAATTCTCAACGGTAAGGGTAAAGAAATTTAAAAATGCAACGAAAAACAGAATTTTAAGCATTAAAGGGAAAATGTAGTCACCTCAATTTGAATTGGTATATCCCGGTATTTTAATTCATGAATGACTCGTTTTAATCTTGTGACAATATGTTTATCACTACATTAGTTGACTCACACAGAGTATTTCCTTGATTTACCTTCATTGTGCATTTTTTTTTGAAAAGTCATTACAAATACTTGCAAAAGAATGAGAGGATATTTGTTGCAATAAGATGATGTTTCAAAAATTTCTATACGTCCCCTTTAACCAGAGGGGTAAATGTCGCTGTCCCCAACTTGAGGACGTAGGCAAGGATAGTATCAACAACGAAGTTGAAATGATACGTTTGCTCATATGCTTGAAGATGCTGGAAACGTGCAGTGTGTTATTATGTGGGCAGGTATGACACGCCAAACGCTTACATAAAAATCTGGTACAATTAAGCTACAACGGTTACGTGAAACATACTTTAATACTTGCTATTGTATACCTCTAGAGGCGTCAACAGGTGGGGCGTGGGGAAAGAGACGTGCTTCTTAACTTTTGACAGTGGGTGAATCACATTGTTTGTCCCCACTTTCTCCAGAACCTCAGCGTAAACAGCATGTAGGCCCTACATTTTTGATGCCATATAGCTAACTTGCTTACAATATCTGGAATAAATGAAATCAAAACTCGCATATGGTGGACCCAGCCAATTAATTGATTAAAATCGTGGGAAATGCCTCAGAATCAGATTACACCACGGGTTATCTGAAATTCAAAGTTTAAGTCCACACCTGATCCTCCGCTGCTAGTGATTCGCGATTTGCGCCTTAACTAGTGATGTCGAGGTCATCCCCCTTAACTAGTGCTCCCAGGCATCTAGTTAGTTAGATGTTAGTCACACACTGATGTTAGTTAGTCACACAGTGAAGTTATTACGCTCTTGTAACAATGGCAGTTGGATAGCCAGCGAAGGGTTACCCTGCTTCTATCTCCCTCACCATAGTCCAAATTATAATCCAAGTTATATACATTATTTGATCGACAAAGACAAAAGGATATTACTGAGTTTTAACATATGTCTATGACTTTTGCCGTCGATTTTCATGGTTACCTATACGTTCCATATTCAAGACTGAAATGATTGAGCAATCGAATAAAGGCAGCAAAAAGGCTATCACGCTATCTTTTTGCTTGGTTGGAGTGAAAAATCTTGAAAGCAGTTTCGACAATGACAACTTTTTACGAATAACTTAATCCTTTTCTGACTGCAGATAATCACCACGGTTATACAGATCTCTCCAGTACCGATATGCTTCTTTCATTTTATACTGGAAGGGTGTGAGGGCCACTTCATATTTATAATTTCTTAATCTCCTCGGGTAGGGTTTGAGATTTGTCATGCTATTCGACTTGTTACTATAATGTAATTAATTATTGGTGCAATTAAAAATCGAAGGGAGGGGGACATCGTCCAAGGTTGGGAAACTTGTGGAAATAATATGTTCAAGTTATCATATTTTGATTTGCAATTCATGTTACATAAAATGTCAAAAATCTCAGCATATGAATTGCAGAGTAACGATTAGCATACACCCGCTACTACAAACCAAGTAACACCCTCGCCACCTAGAATTATCAGAAAATCATTCTACAGAATATAATCTACAATATAACATTGATTACCAAGAAGCAGACAAAATTACTTTAATTGAAGATGAAGCACTGTAATATGTCTGTTGTGTTATTGACTTAAATGCCGGTGCATAAATGCGTTATAAGATTATAGTGTTGCTAAAGCTTATAACAGTATGCCTCTTGCAAATATCACAAAATATGCTTTGTATGTAATGTTGACAAATGTTTCAGAACGTGCAGCATTGTGTAGTGTAAATTAAGATATTAAAGGATTTAAGGGGCCGTAATTCAAAATGTAGGTCCTACGTGTCACACGACACAGTCTAGTTCGTTAAATATTAATTAACCCATTAGCGTTGACTATAAAAGGCTAATGAGTGAATGTAATACACGGCCACATCAGCTGATGATATCGCGTGGGTGTAACATCATCGTACGAGCGACGAGTGCAAGACCGAAACTCAATCTGATTTTCAAACTGAGTGACAGTGATTGAAATTTACTTTGCCTTTTTTTAATAATATGAAACCTCAAAGTGAAGGTATCTTGAATCTGGCACATTTCACGGCAACCCTTTAACCGATCTAATCTTCTTCAAAATATGTAATAAATCCCTTTGCTTGTGCTAGGAGATGAGAGAACTACAAGCTTGTGGGACCCCCCACAAATACATTGTATTCATTCATTCGTTCGTTGGTTTGTTGTTTGGTTGGTTGTTTCGTTGATTCATCATTATTATGTATTTATACACATATATTCTGAAACAAGGAGTTTTGGATATTCTCATAAAGCCTAGCGCCTCAAGTGGCGGTCCGGTGGCATTTGCGGCCCGTGAAGTCCAGTAATGTGGCCCGTGGAAGATTCGAGGAACCAGAATATGTTTTTCGTCTTATTTCCTGATTTCAGTCTAGACGATTTGGATGCCAAATTTCTCCCATAGGCCAACCGGTGATTTAGGCATGAAGGATGCAAACGCCTCGTTACAAGTTTATGCTTTACCCAGGTAGTAAACCTATATATGGGCCCCATATAGGTGTACCCATATGGAGCCCATTAAATTTTGCACCCAAGATTCATAAGGGGCCCATATAGCCAGCCCACATGCATTTGTGATGTTCGCACTTTACCCATATTTTACCCACATATTAGTTGCCCACATGGGTCCCAGAACTCCCCCATATGGGTCTATGGGCTGACCAATATGTGCCCCTTATGAATGCTGGCTGCAAAATCATATGGGCCCCATATGCTGGCCTATATGGTGCCCCTAAGGATGTCATACGTGAATGTTACCTGGGAAGTGGGATTCTTCTCCCATACTGATGACCCACGTATGGTAGACGCAGAGTTCTAGTGACAAATTATCGCTTTAAGAGTGCAATTCCCTACAACCAAGCAAGGGTGGTTTGGATGCTTTATTTTCTTCCCATATTGGCTGCTATGGGGTTGGAACTATGACAGGGAATTTGAGTTGTAGAGTGCGTTTTCCTGCTATCTAGCGAGATTGTAAAGTCAAATTTTCTCACCTCAGCACCAACTTTTGAGGCTGAGGTTAGCTTTCATCCCGTGCGGCACCCTTATTGAGGAACCGGTACCCAAATTAAGAATGCCAAACTCCCCTGCAGTCACTTTCGGAGCTCTTATGTGAGGGCTTCTTCCCCAAGAATGAGTCCCTTACTCGAAACCCTCCATTAACCCCTGCTGGCCATTGTTGCAGTGAAGTATGAACTCAAAGAAATGCGGCCATGGGCCGAAAACTCCTTAAGAACCCCGATAATAGGCCATGGGCCAGTGGATGTTTGCGAGACCTGTTAGTATCAAATTGAGGAAACGGACATGAAAGCTTCTCTCCGATGAAATATAAATCCAATCCATTTTACCGCTTTAATACCCTTTCTCTCTCAGGACGTATGTAATAATTTTTAAACAACCAAGGACTCAAGAGGGAAATTCCCAAAATTGTTCAGCCTGGCATGACCAGATGGAAAAACCAGGGAGCCGTGCAGCTCCCAGGAGAAACCACGTGTGCGGTGAAAGTTTAAAACCGCCCGGTTACTCAAGTAATATTATAGACTGTACAACAGTGGATAGATACTTAAACGTTATAACATAACCATACAATCCCAATTATTTTTAAGAAACCTATGGCAAAATCTAACAACAGATTACCGAAATCGGTGCACTATTTGAAATTTCCGAATGCAAAGATCTTAATGATTTCAGCTGGATGCACTACACATCTACGTCGAGAAAGCTAGTCGGCCTAAAGTGTATCAATACAAGCTTGTTTCATACTTTCAATATCTATGTTTATTATTGTCATGGAAACATATTGTTGTAGATTTATTAATTACATATCAAAACATCTAACCTGAACTAACCTATTGTCAATAGTATCTGTAATAACACTTTCTGTCTGTATACTCGAACTGTCCCTTAAACTGCAGTTTCATAAAAGGTGTTACTTTCATTTGGTAAGCAGCAGTGGCAGCATTGTATATATCCTCAAACTGCATGCTGTTGATAATGTGCTGAGTTATAAGGGGTCGTCCTTTTATCCTTTACAAGTGCGTGTAAGTTACCTTTTCTTCTGATCCGCCTCCCCTGACAAAAGAGTACTTTTAAATGACTTGGGTCTATAAAATCATCACTATTTCTATGAAATTTTTAAAACGGGTCTTCGACACCTCTAACACACGTTAATACGCTGGTAAAACTCATAACAAAAATGGATGAACCGGGAAATAAATCCGCTCTGCAAAAGACACGTCTGTGAACGTACATGTACAATTTGGCTTTTACCACAACTTATGCTGTGACAAACGTTATCAGTTATACCATGGAGGTACTACTTCCACGGTTTTACAGTCAGGTTTATGGTTGGAATAAAAATTACCCGGCATTCCATGAGACGAGTTCAATGGTTACACTATTGTCAATAGCTTCCTGATTCACAGGTCAGTTTGTGTAAATTGTAAGGTTTATTGAATAAGCTGTACACATATATGTAAACATACATACATACATACACACATACATACATACATACATACATACATACATACATGCATGCATGCATGCATACATACACACATACATACATACATACACACATACATACATACATACATACATACACACATACATACATACATACACACACATCCATC
>WURT03658586.1:0-18390 GCA_009936505.3 Holothuria glaberrima
ATGAAAAACCCTGGGTTTGCTATTGAAACCCTGGGTTTTACACACTAATTGTGAGCATAGGGAGAATTCACGGCATGTTTGAGATATTGTTCTTGTTCTAAGGTTTTATAGATTTAAAAATTGTGCTATCTTTGTTGAAGTTTTGGACTGATTACATGACCTGAAATTTAATTTCCCTTACTGAATTTTCGGCTGTTTCATGGCACTCCTACATGGCCATTGCGGGCTTCTCCCAAGCGGGCTTATTACGCAACTAGGGGGACACCTAGCGCGTAGCCAGTGGTTCTCATGACACAATACGTTTCTCACTGAGTTGTTAAATTTACGTACAGAGTAACTCCTTGGTTTGCCTTGAACATTTAATATTTATGTTGTAATGTATGAAAGATTATTGAAGTGAAACGAGAGGATATTTGTAAAAATTATTTGTTGTTTCAAAATAAGATTGCCGCAACCGCTTAAGCCCTTTAAATTAGAACTTTTTACAAGCTTATTGAGTCTAGCTTATAATAAAGGCAATGACAGCCTAATTTATTTTTAACCAGCATTCATGCTGGTGTGTGCAAGCGGTGTATCTTGTAGGAGGAACGGGGTAAATTTGTCAGGAACATAAACCATGAAAACGCGTCCAAGGCGGGGTCCGGGGACATTCTCGGGAAATTTGGGGGAAAAGGGGCCATTATATGCAATTCTAATGTTTTTTGGACCTTGAAATCATAGTTTGGACAGTGAAATTTTCACTATTTCAGTAGGCCATCTTTCATTTTCGGTTTAAAAATCTCAGGGGCAGTTGCCCCCGGCCCCTGCCCCCCTCAGACTACGAACCTGTTATTAGCAAAGTACCTTCCGTTGCAAATCTGTTTGATGATATTATTATTAGTAACCAGCAGAATGATTTGAAAATAATAAAACGTTTGTTAAAAGGGCTCTGACTTCTCAAGACCAGAATATTTGAGGTTTACCCTGCAATTGTGCTGCAATTATAAATCGAGTGTTCCAGTCTTTTGCCCAATCTAATTCACTAAATCACCCAATCTAATTCACTAAATCCTTTTTTCTTATTGGAATGATTAGCCAATTTTGAGTGGATGGCCTGTTTAACACCTCCCTGTTAAAACCAATTGTGTACTGAGATAAATTCGACACACATTGCATTCCAAATTTTCTAAACATCGTATTCGTTTCTAAAATTAAAAGTAATGGTCATCGCTTCAACGTTATCTCTATACCATCAACCATGTTGTCACTCGCTCTCGGAATATTTCTTTAGCTGTTGCCTAGAGGTTTATGTTTAATTATGACAACACAGCCACAAACCTTTTGCTAAGTTCTCACGACAAAACAACATTTCCTGTTTAATGGCAGAATGTGTCTTAAAAAGATAGGGTGACTCCGGATTGACTGCGTGTGTGTCCCAAAGGCAAACGTTTAGGTTACTGTTTAAGTAATTATAGTACATGTTGGAGATTGCTGTCTTGAAAGGGATAATGGCTACGTAGAACTCCCTAGCAGTGTTCTGAATAGCATAAAGATCAGGCTTTCCTTATAACCTATCTAAAGACGATCAAATTAACCATAGTCACAGATGTCCACAAAAGGATTATGGTCCAGACGAGAAACTAAGTCCTGGTGATTGAGTGTAGCAAAGTTTGCCCTTGGAAATAAATAGGTCCATGTGATAAGGACACAGGCTGAAAGGTAAAAGGACACGCTGCTTAAGCTAGAGGCTTTGCTACGTAAAAAGCAGAGAAGTGCTTCACCCAAAAGGCGATTGAAATATCAGAGAAATATCTCTTGAATTTGAAACACATAGCTAGCCACATGAGGCAGTACAACTACTTAGATTTGCTGCTAAAGAACTACGTTGCGACAAGATCAAGACAAATAAATATAGAATAATATTCACGGTTCATACAGTCACATGGTGCAACTGACGGGCAACAACAAATCTGCTTAAAGTTATGAAAAGGGCTACGTACATGACTAATGTAAATTAGGAACAGTAAAGGCCTTAACACGGACCCGTGAGAGAAACCAATGCTAACACTTCAATTCATTGAATGTGCACCAATGAAATAAATACCTTACTTTCTGGTATATTGCCAGGATATGTTGTGCAGTGTAAAGGATACCAGAATGAAACATTTTTATTTTAAAAGCAAGTCTGACTATGTGAAAAGCTTACCTGAGACCAAAGTGTACACATTACTGCTAACAGAAAGCTTAGAAGAAAGGCGTTAAATGTTTTCTTGACTATGTATGCTTTATGGTGTACAATATCTACGGCCAAATTGAATAGCGTTTAAATACTATCATAAAAATAAAACTTTCAGTTTTTATCAGTACTCGTTTATCCTTGATTGGGCAATACAGTAGTTTGTAAATTATTATTCCATTATAGTAGAATTCCACATCCGTTGATCTTCAACTTGGTTTATTGATACTCTCATTTGATGATTTATCCTTTTCTGTTACAGGGAATAGATAACATTCAAAAATTCCATCATAGTACCTTAGAGGTCTGATTTCTTTACAGAGAATAATTGAAAATGACACAGGTACAATCATCACAGACTTCCGCACAGTTATGCTTTGCATGGCAATTCGATCTATTATGCCATACTGCATAAACTGCTTTTTGAGTAACTGGCACATTTTTAGGTCGTTATTTTCCTTTGTGTGAGACGTATCTGTTGAAATTAGGTAGCTATCGGGAGTGGTATTTCGTCATTCATTTAATTGTTTTTCACTCAATTTTAGGAGTCAATGGCTTGAATTTATCTAATAGAGGGAATCCATTCGCAACCAACACAGGTAAAGTTATCAGCAAAAGTATTCTTTTTAACTTGGTTCTTATCTGATTTTTAATTTCACCTTGGTTCGTTGAGAAAGTTTCAAGAAATACTCATAAATTGTCAAAAGTGTGTATTTACGAGTCAGGATAGATTGAATCGTATACAGACAAAAGAAAGGCCTTATAAAAGCTTAAAATTTAGTTGCTCCCATGAACTTTCAGGAGCAGTTACTCTAAAAGTAAGTGTATCATGTACATCATTATCATATTGGTAAGTACGCATTTCCAACTAACAGGGATAACAAAGTGTCACTGTTGAAAGACTCCATTTCGAAAATGTATCTGGTGGAGGTATTTCACCAAATTCACCAAAGTCAAAATTTCACACTACTTTACATTTCCTTGACGTATTGGCCTTCTAAATTTCAATAAGTCTAGCTCTGCCTTCATGCCGGGACATTTAACTGGGCATGAACGCATATCCTCCCAGAAATCTCTTGGATGCATCAATGCTAGCTAGCATCGACTAAACCCAATTGCAAACACAGTGAAATCACAAAAAAGAAGTGTTCAGTGAATTTAAAATAGAAAGTTCCAGACCTGCCATGTCACTTTCCATAGATCAACAAATGGGCACAGTATGTGTCAGATTGAATGTATGTCAATTACTAAATTTTCTTACCTTCACTGGTTTGGGTCTGTTTTATTCATCAGAGAAAGTCAAAGCTAAGCTGACGAAAACAGACAATCAAGGAAACTCTAAGAATTTCAGGCTTAATCAACAGGAATCAGGTAAAGAAATATTAGGAAGCGAACATTTTTTATTTAAGAAAAACTGATCATTTGCTAGTTTAATGCCTAAGGAGTTTGCATTTCAATTTACAAACCTGTCTTTACGTATTTCATACTAACTTTTCTATCTGAAGTTGTAACGAACAGAATGTCTGAACAGAGAAGTTTTTATAAAAAACATGTTGATAAATAATTTTTGTTCATTTTCATGTTGAAACATTTTGACCACAGCAACTTGCGTAAACATGTGGGAAGTACGTCTGTCTAAAGCCAGGGTCCTTAAATGGGGCACGCGAGGGGATTAATTCAGGCTTGCGAAGAAAATTGGAATAGAAAATGAAATTTAGGGTTGAAAAAAGTGTAGGAGTTCTTTTACATCTTATCTAATTATTTGTACAGGTTTATGAATAAAGTTTCCAATGTCAAATATGTTTAAAGTTTAGACCTGAATCTAACTAAAATGCTTGTTAGATGTTTTTTCTGCCTTATTTGGGGGCGCCCACCATGTTTTTTTGTTGTTGCTACATTTTGCGAACCTATGCAACAGGTGGCGGGTTTGTACATTTTCCTAACCTTTAGTTTTAGAGTGCAGACGTTATAGATATATGAGTAATGCACATTCGACAAACGCACATATTGTGTCAATGAATCGACCTTCTTTGCACCCAGGCAAGCAAAATTATGGATGGGGATTGGAAGGCAAGTTTTCCCGTTGGCATAAGTCTACAAATTTTGAAGGGGCCTATTTTGTTTGGAAGAACATTGATTACATTAATATACAGACATATTGACTTCCTAATTAAGTGTTCTATGTAGAGAGTGGGTCTTAAATACACATGACATCTCGAAATAATCAAAATTAGATGCAAGCAAAAATGCCTGAAAAGCAACATTTAGTTTACCGCCAGTCTGGGAGGCCTTTCTGCAGACTATTCTTTGCACGTGACACGCTAAGCGATGGTTTTTTTCAATATCGATAAGTCTCGGTTAGGTCTTGACCAAACCATGGATTGGACGGTCTGAACATAAGGACCAGACCAATGCATACTTTCAATTGATTGAGCCAAATATTACGGTCGTTGACAAAATATTGAGTAGAACGAGAAGTATAAGACATGGTCCCCTTGACCAGGTTGCTTGTGGACCGCCTCTTTAACTCAAAATTATCTGCAAATAGTATAGTGGTTGGCCAATAATAACAAGGTGAACAAAGGGTATCGCCATAAACAAATTCGACTTATAGGCAAAATGGTCACCGCCTTCAAACAATGAAAAAGAGGGTATTGTGCATAAAAACCGTGATAACTAAATTGTCATTTTCACAGAAGTTATTTATATCCCTGTCTTATGCACAATGCTTAGACATCAATACTAATATAACCATGTGGGGTAATATCTAAAAACATATAATCACATTGCAAACATCTTACTGACGTGCTCTCTCTGTTGCGGCGATATTGGCAAGAGAGTGTGAATGACAGTATGAGTATGAAAAACATTATGTTACTATAAATTAATACAAAATTTGAGTATTGTTCAGAACTGAACTGAAATGTTAGGAAAGAGACACAACATTCTTTTAATTCCCTGAAGAATTTCGTCGTCTCCATTGTTTTTCTTACTCTTCTCCAGCAAATGTTAATCACAATGCGTAGATCAAATATAATTTGTGACATACTGTCAAAATGGCAATGAAGAGAGCAGCTCCTAACGATGAACATGTCAAGTTTTCGTGTCAATCGTTTTTCAAAAACTTGTGAAAATTTATGACTTTGTTGTTATTGGTCACAATAAGCCTAAAGTCCGTAACGTTAGTGAACATATCTCTCAGGGCTTACTCTTCGAGTATGCTTCTTATTGATACGGAGGTTTCTCAAAACTTAGAAAATTTTAAGGCAAGCAGATGACACATTACAGTCGTAAGGACATAAACAAACTACGCTCTTGAAACGTTTATTGAACCTTTTTTCACTGAGGGTCTTGACTAGAGTTGACCATAGGCGACAACAAACCATAGATCAAGATCTATCTAAACCAAAGTCCTTATTTAAGCATTTTTTAAATAAAAAGGAGCACATAATTATTAGGATGGCTATGTAAACAAAGTCAACTGGTTTATAAATAGTAATGCTTCATCTTCACTTTCATTAATCAGGTAAAAATCGAGCGTCACTCTTGTGACACTAAAAATACGATATGTTTGCTTTTACATGTCTTTCACAATAAGTATGGGTGTTCAAAATTACGTTGAAACATTTTAAAGCGTTATTATACTTACAAGGTTAGGATTATTGGAAAAAACTTGTCATACCTTGAAATTGTGTAGGAAATGTAAGAAAATTTAAGGTTTAGTTTTAAAATAAAAGTTCTTTAATCTTATATTTTTGAGATTTAAATTATATGTAAAATGTAGAAACTGTTCCCCCCTTTCACTTTTTTATGTAACAGAAAATGCTGCTACGCCACAACCTGCAGTTGAGAGGCCGAACAATATGTTGTGTCTCTAATCTTCTCGGTGGTGACCAAAGCTCTGTTTTGCGATGTTGATTTTTCTTATATTTGTGTTACTTTAGGGATCTTCGGTGAACATATTCTTCAGATGTTATATTTTAAATATGGTTCTTATTGACGCGAACGTATACGAAAATTGAGTGGAATAATTACGCAAGCATACTACAAGAAAAAGTCTTGGGGTCATAGAGGAAGTGCGGTACTGAAACGTTTGTGAACGTCTTGATTAAAATTTAACCAATGGCGGCAGCAAACCAAACATCAAGACATGTCTAAACAAAGGACATTTTTCAGGATTACTTGGAGTATTATATCCGTTGTAAAATGTTTCCCAACATAGTAGCAAATACTTTTGTTGTTGGACATTTGTTTGGAGATTAAAAAGCTTTTCCTCAACGACATGTAGCCTAAGAGAGAAATGGTGCTTAATTTTCTCTGCCAATATGCATAGCATATGACTGAGTGTCTAAGAGTTTCTTCCTAAAATCACCCACTTACACACGTGGCACAAATGGGCGCGCGAAAACATCGCCGAAAAATCGTTTTCTATGACAATGATAACATTAGGTAGCCACCCATTACTAACATAATCACCAGGGAGCGTTACTGTTCATAAACGACATAAGAAGTATATAAGCTTTGATTTTTTTTTACTTTCACTACCTGAGTAAAGACAGTGATAAAGGTAGGGGGTTGTTCATTTCCTTCATTCAATTTGCTATTTGAATTGTACATCTTGTAAATAAAATATTTAACATGTCCTAAAATTTTGTCGACGGTATAAACTACAGTGCGAATATTGAGTAAGTCTTAACTGGTAATACTTCTTCTCTCCTGGGTTTTAAGATTTTTAATAATTTTTAATTATTCATTTCATCATAACGTATGCCCTTCCGTCAGAAAATTTTTAGACCACTTTATCTTCATATTTAATGTTTGAACATTAAACTACATTCACTACCTACCGAAACAAGCAGACGATTTTCTGACATTTAACTATTTTTGGTAATTTTTTGATGAACACCAACGATGTTGATTTACAGAAGGGCTAGTCTGTGGTTGTAGAACCCTCATAGCTAATGTGGATAATATTTAAACTAACACTTATGTCTTTGTTGGTTTTGAAGGAGAAACGTTTACAATCAGAATATTGGTAATTCTGTGCGAGTCACGTGTAGTCATGAACATAATATCTCACAAAAGTCGAAGTTGGAAGCATTTACATTTAGCGTGGGGATGGTGTAAGTTATGTTGTAGACACTTACTGCTTTGGGGTGGTCAAAGCTTGAGCGGAATCAGCAAAAGTCTAAATTTTGAAACCTAAAAAAACCTGAATATTTTCGAAAGAGAGTTGTTATATTTCATGGTTGAAGTAATTAAAAATATTTAATATGTCTTACAAGCATTTTCCAATATTTCCAAAAGATCATCGCCCTTACTAAAATTAGTGTTTCCAGCTTAAAAGGAGCCTTGGAAGTTCGCCATCTTGTAACTTTATTTACAATAGTCGCGTTTTTACCTGTTAAGGAGTGTGGACAAATAAGAAGCTGTGAAAGTAAAGACATCCAGTGGAGCTCTTAACCAGAAGGTATTTCTATATGCAACACTGAACAACCTGTAAAAGTTCTCATTAGTATTGCGGCAATAGTTCAAGCATTTTAATTTGTTCAGAGTCCTTATCTAGATGACCTGAGAACCTTTTCAATGGGTTCAATCTTTTTTGACTCAGCGCATCTGTAGTTGGCTGGGATATATTTCTGTAAAGTCTAAAAAGTATTACTGATAAATATTTGGTTATTGCCTCTGTCTTTGAGCTTCATATTGCTTGTGAAACATGAGTGATTCAAGAATCTTGAGTTTCGAGGGCACATTCCTGTAAAAATCAAGAGTTTTGGTCTATCGTGCTGAGTTTCTAACTTGGCCAAGTTAAAGAATATATGAATCCTTTTGTATAACAGCCTTTATTATAAACAAAAATTTAATACCTGTACTTGACCTGCTTTTCCTCGGTTAAATATCCTGTGTTGAGTATAGACAGTGATAATGAAAGGTAGTTGTTCATTTCCTTCATTCGATTTACAAATTACAGAGTACATCTAATACAGGAGTTGGACCCATTTACGTAATGAAACAAAAGTAAAACTATTCATTCATTGATTTATACACATGTTGAAACTTGATTAAACTTAGTATATAAGATGGCATAAAATTAAGCTATATTAGCCACAAAGCCACAAAGGCTGTAGCCTTTTGAGTAAAAAAAAAACAAACATGGGCCTTTAGTATGCAAGCTCCTGCTTATTCTAAGTCTAAAATGAGTAACAGGCATAAGTGTACTTTTGATTAAATTGACATGAACATGTTCAAATATGTACAAATTTGACTTCTTTAAAATAGCCGGTCAAACACATTGGGAAAATCATCATTAACTTTCAAATAAAGATAACCAATTTATTTAGGAAAGTAGTTATTTTTCGAATTAAAGTATTCGGCGATCGGCATTAGAAGAGCTTGACGTTTTACCTGGTACCCATGTTTCATAATATGACGATGTCGCCTTTATAGCATGTTTTATGAGTGTTTATTTGCAGTTTGTGTATTACTTAATTGTGAAAGGTTGAGAAAGTTTTTCTATTATTGAGTGCCTTTTTCCGATCTTTTTCAGCAATAAAATTGTAAGCTGTATCACTTAATTTGTAGATGATGATGCGGACCCGTCTTCAGCATCTTTAGGTTACGTGGCATTTTCAAGTATCAATAGGGTTATTTCGGTTCTAACGTATTTGGATAAAATATTTGATTTATAAACTAGATCGACCACTTTAACATTCTTTGTTATGTGTCATCTGGTGTTAAGCACTGAGTTGAAGGATTCCCGCAGATAAATCTGTACTTATTTACTGAGACGCATAGATGACTGACTAAGCAAGCCAATATTTGTATGTTCAATT
Organism: Holothuria glaberrima; assembly: GCA_009936505.3. Classification (NCBI taxonomy): domain Eukaryota; kingdom Metazoa; phylum Echinodermata; class Holothuroidea; order Aspidochirotida; family Holothuriidae; genus Holothuria; species Holothuria glaberrima. The sequence goes on from WURT03658586.1 coordinate 9,049, forward strand.
CTGCTGAGGGATTTGATTTTCAAAGTTTGCATTTTATGAATATTTTAGATAAGCTTGTGATAAAAGAGTGATCATTTCAAATTTCAAAGCATGGAAAAGTAAGTACACTCCCCTTAATCACTGTTGCATTTTTGAAGGAATTATTTGTCCAATTTGTTTTAATTCGAATATTTTCTTCCCAAAATTTGTTACGTACACATATAAAGCAACTTCTAACACGTTTCCCATTGTGGTTACGTGAGTCGCGTCGATTCAATTGAATTGTTTCTTTACCTTTGAGATAGGTCAATCTCTGTAAGACGGAAATTTACGTTTTCGCTTCGCTTCCACTAAAGTATCAGCATTAATGGTGAAGAAGAAGGTGAGGTAATATGTCATACAGTTAATAGCCAGCCCTCAAAATGATCCAGGAAAGGAATTAATGTATGCCGTACCACTCCTTATTAGCACATGGGTGAAATTTTTTTAGTTAATCTTTTCAAACATTCTATTTCAATGAAAAAGTCCACGTGGTGAAATTACTCCAAAAACTAGCACTCAACCTAATCGCATGATTGAAGAAAATTAATGTTAGATGACCTCAAGTTTTTGTTGATCTTTTCCTTCACTTCGAACAATAAGTATTCCTGATAAATTGTATACTAACATACACATGGTTCTTTCCTTCAACGTATCAAAAATGCACACGAAAAAAGAATTAAGAAAACTTGAAATTTACAACGTAATACACGCAAATAGAATTTAGAAGGATGTGATTGTTCTTTAAAGGTACAATATTTGTCGATCTGTACATAGTAAAATTTCAATATGAGTCATTAGTTTAAAAGCTAATTCAATGGTGACTTGAACAGGCAGGTGAATTCCCAATTAAGCTCACACACAATTGTGGGTCAATATGACCTCGAGGGATTTAAACTCAGTGCAGACTACTATGGCTCTGTCTTGGAAATGTACTAGACAATCGTTTTGATTAAATTTGAGGAGCTACAGGTAAGTTTTTTACTGTATGGATGCGATTATAGGGCCTTTAAGGGAAGAAATACATTTCAGTGGTCTGATGCAGCCTGGAGGTGATAAACCTGAGGAAACCATGAGACAAAGGCAATATCTCTTTTGATACAGGCATTAAACGTTTGTCTCGTGTCAAACAGACTAGATTGTTTTAAAAAATGCACTATAGGGAACAGGGAAAGACAAGATACAATGTTTTCTATGTTCAATGGAGAAATGAGAAATGGATTCGTGAGAAGGTGTCTCTGCAAAAAAATGTTTCCTGTCTTTGTGAGAAACAATGGTCCAAAGTGTGCGACATCGAATGATTTCAAAAAGAAGTTTACCTTTTGATGGGCCAACGCTTAATTTAGTACAAAAGAGAAGCAAACTCCAAACACAAAATAATATAAAATATCATGAAACTTTATTATACATGAGCAGCATCAGAATAAAGTGTCTGAACTGTACCAAGTCTGAAATACAAATCACACATTACAAGGAGCAGGTGCAATGTTTCTAAAAGTAAATAAATAAATAAATGAATCAAGGACTGAACGAACGAATGAACGATCGAATGAATAAATGATGACAGTAAGCTGTCTGTGAATCAGATGTTTGAGAGGGACTTTTGACCAAAGTAGGATCATTGAGGAGGGCTAAGGCTAATTGTCACACAAACAAGAGGACAGATTGGCTCAGTGCTTGAGCGCGAGGGTTTTTAAAGTTAAAACGAACAGGAAAGTTTGTTAAGGGAACTGAAAGATGAAGAAATTTGAAGGGAAGTATTTATGTATTGAAGAGAAAGCACACAGAGCTTCTATATGTAACTTAAAGCGGTTCCATGAGGAATAGCTTTATACTGCATAACAGTAGTTCTATTTCACATTCCTGACAGCTGGATACCGAAGGACTAACACCATAGTTTTCCCCTCGAAGGATATTTGCTACCCAAAGGAGCCACGATGGTACACTATAAATTAGTATTGAATTCGAGCTTTTGTCAGAAGTAGCTCTAACCTCTTCGGAACTGGTGTTAAGAAGCAAGGCAGGCATATTCATAATTTTACGCTTGCTTGAAAACCTGTATGCTGTAGCTCTGATTAAACTTTCGTGATCTGAGGGCCAATCTAATTGGCTAATTATCTTTGTTCTTATTGGATGATTAATTTGTGCCCTTTTTGAACAATAAACCGGTAGCTGGTAGAGCAGGGGTGTCATAACATCAGGCTATTCCATACAAAGCTTATATGTTGTCATCTACTTTGTTGATGTTTGTTTTTATTCCCTCTGACATAAAAACTTCCATATTAGCCTATCCCATTACAATTCTCATAGATTTTGGCCATTGTGCTGTGTGACTCCAGTAACGAGCATGCTCAGCTGCAGAGCTTTCACCTATCCTTTCTCTATATTTTTTTCTGCTCAGTGACTTGCACTCTCGGGGCCTTTGTGTAACCAATGCACTCTTCTACATAGTTGCAGTGCATAGAGTAGACACAAGGAGTACGATCTCTAGGCAAGGGTACCTTTGGATTACTGAGAATGTTCTGTTACTTTAAAAACAGGGGAAAGTGGTTTTTTTAACTTCCGCTAAAACCGGGCTATCATGACAGTTGCAAGCCCTGTAAACAAGGGGGGCATTAAGGGGCCAGGCCCCTGCTTCTTGGCTTTGCCCCTAATCTGCAAGCATGATAGTCAGGCCCCTGTTTAATTAGCACACTTTCAACTTTTGATATTTTCCTCAGCAAATAAAATGATAAAAGTTGCCCTTATATTCCTAATCTCCACTGGTTATGGCGTAGTGGATCAGAACGGTGGGACGTGATTTGGCCGAACAGGCCATCACAATCAACACTTGAGGAGTTCTCGCAATGTCGCGAGTTTCGTGCATCCTGAGTTATGTTTCACACATCGCGTACATACACAGTGCATATATTGTCACGTCTGCTTGAACGAAATTCTGAATTTGAAGCTGTCACCTTACTTTTTTGTTAGGTTCGGCTTACTGTTATGACAAGTGAAGGCTCAAGGGTTTTGTGAACTTATTTCAATTTTAAGTAGAATAGAAGGGGCCCTGACTTATCACCTTACAAATTGCAGTTGGTTACGTATGAACCATCACTCGTATGACGCTTAGGCTACATTTCATAGAAGGTAATTTCTTGCAAACCTTGAATGAGAATATTACTGGCTGTTTTTCTTTTTGTGGCTTTCTGGCCAAATATCTGTAAACAATGAGGGAGCTTTGAATTTTCATTACCACCAAGAACCTAACAGCCTATTTAGGTTTCAGATCATTAAATCACAGCTGATTAATAGTGTCCCAAAATCACTTTCCCCCTTTCTATGAAAAAATGAGTACCTATCGGAGGTATATTATAGGCCTACTATTGCATTTAGAGGTATACATATCGTGGTGTGTTGCTACAATTTGATTTCATTATTTGAAAAGGATCATTAATGTGGTTTGTTGGTTACAAATAAAGTCGGCTTGTGAAAATTAAGCTCATGGTATGAGCGCTCTCAGAAATTATGGAGCCTACAGAAAAATGAGAAATTTATACTAATGAATTACTCCCCAAACTCGGATAATGTCAGTAATAGCTAAGTCTATAAACTTGCTTGTGGCGCATACGGGGGGGGCGTATTAGGCCATGCCACCTCCTCATGGATGCAATTTTTTTTATTTTTTAGTTCGTAAAATAATGTAAATTTTGTATCACAAATTTTACTTCAAAAGGTTGCATATGCATGAGTTATTTCTGCCGATGGAGGCTGTGTTCGCACCTTTTGCTTGTCTCCATACTTCTGCTAAATCAAGTGTAAACTAACTGTCAAGTAACCCTGTTTGGTCAGTTAACTGTTCACTTGACCATTAATTGTCTTGCCTATCCATTGTATTCTACAGAGTAGCCTATTTACACCTGAGAGAGTTTGATTACACAAGATGGGAGTGAGGGAATTTTATCTCCCCTTGTGGTTTTTGGCAGTGAACAGCTCTGAAAAAGTCCGCCCAGCGGCGGCTATTGAAGTGGATCTTAGTATCGGCAAGAACACGGCATGTGTGGCACTAAATTGCATATAAAGTAACCCAATATTTCAAACATTTTCAAAGGGGAGGAGGACATCCCCTCCCCCTCGACCCCTGCCCAGGCGGGCGATCAAACAACGACACTCTGCATTCCCTTTTCCCCCTCCCGCCACTGACTCTAGCTGTTTGTTTACTTCAATGACTTGGTGAGATATTCTGTGAAAATTATGCTTCTCCATGAAACAAGACTTATCACCCCGAGCTTGGTTCCGCCCCCACACCCGTGCTCTCCAAGTCCGGTTAAGGGCCTGGCAGTTGCCATTCGCAGGTAGTGAAATGCTCTCTTCCTGTAAGCAGTTTGCAGTTGAGAAGGGTCTTTTTTCTTATCTGGTTGTTTTTATTTGGTTTCTAAGTAAAGTTAAATTCAGTAAACGATTTGAGGTAAAACAGCGATAATCGCTTCCTTAAGAAGTGTACCGTTAGTTTTAACTTTATTTGTACAATGAATTTGTCGTTGATTTTAAGTGAAATTAAAACAGACTTGTTGTCTTCCTTTCTACGTTAACAATACAGGCCAAGGAAACGGTAAGGAGAGTTATTACTTTTTAAATACACATCAATAAAACTGTTATCGAATGAAGCGGGGTTTTAAGCTGAAGTATTTGACGATCACGCACAGACATATGCAAAGTATAAACTTGTATTCAATATCCAGAATATGAGATGATCTTCAAGAAAGCCAGTCTTCTTGAGTATATTTTGAAGTTATTATTTTCTCTGAATTGGAAAAGAGCAATTTTCTTTTGAAATGTATTCGTTCCATCCCAACGTTTGTCAATTAAAAAAATGCAAGTTGTAATTTTTCAATTCTTAGGAGCTACTGAGACTTCTGCAGAAGCACCAGATACCGGTGTATTAAAATAATAGAACTGAATGATAGCAAGTACTCTTATAGAAAGAATTAGATAGTTTAGTTTGTAGTTTGCTTGCGTAATTTTATCTGATTGTGGTATAGCAGAGGTACGGGTGACTTAGTTTTCGGACTTTTATAAAAAAAAAAAACGGGGGAAACCCAGGTAGTTGGTCAGTAATTTTAACTTGAGTTTAGTTGAAGACAAATTTGAAATCACAAATTACAGCTAATGAAAGGTCATTTCTGGAAAATATTGTCCACTTGCGAATGAAAAACTTTGGGTTTCAAGTCCTCATGAGAAGATTGTTAGTACTGTCTAAAACTTTCACAAATTTAATTTCAACTGACTAACAACGTTTCTATTGGGTATGAATGCAGCTAACAACATATCTTTTTATGAAAATAATAAGGAACGCATTATAAGGATAACGGTCTATAACTTTATTTGTACGATGAATTTGTCGTTGATTAAAGTGAAATTAAAACAGACTTGTTGTTTTCCTTCCTACGTTAACAACACAGGACAAGGAAACGGTAAGGAAAGCTATTACTTTTAAGGTATAATCAATAAACTGTTCTCGAATGGAGTTGTGTTTTAAGCTGAAGTATTTGACGATCAGCACAAGAATATTCAAAATATAAACTTGTTTTCAAAAGTCAGAATATGACACTGTCTTCAAGAAAGGCAGTCTCCTTGAAATGAAAAGTGTTTTTTTTCCTTTGAAATGGGTTCGTTCCTTCCCAGCGTTTTGTAAATAAAAGAAAATGGAAGTTTTCATTTTTGATTCTTAGGAGCTACTGAGACTTCTGCAGAATCACCAGGTACCGGTATATTAAGATAATAGAACTGAATTATAGCAAGTAATTTATAGAAAGAATTAGATAGTGCAGTTAGTAGTTTGCTTGCGTAATTTTATCAAATTGTGGTAAAGCACAGGTACGGGTCACTTAGTTTTCGGAATTTTACAAAAATCGGGGAAACTCAGCTGGTCGGTCAGTTATTTTAACTCGAGTTTAATTGAAGATAAATTTGATTTCACAAATTGCAACTAATGAAAGGTCATTCCTGGAAAATATTGTCCACTTGCGAATGAAAAACTTTGGGTTTCTAGTCCTCTAAGAAGACTGTTTATTCATGTCTGTAACTTCTATTACATACATGGACCAATTGTATTGGGTATGAATGCAGCGAACAACATGTCTTTTTATGAAAATAATTGGGAATGAATTGTTGTGATATCGATCTGTTACTTTATTTGTACGATGAATGCGTCGTTGATTAAAGTGAAATTAAAACAGACTTATACATTTTGATGTTATATCGGCCGCCATTTTTCTGTTTCCGTCATCTTGGTTAGTTTGGGGTCCTGCATAAAATATCAGAAATCATGCTTTGAATTTAATGTACAATCTGCTGTAAAGATGTTTAGAGTTTTTAACTTTTGTTTAATCGAAATATTTATTTTTTAATTATATCTGAGATTTTTCAGCATTTTTTTCCTTTTTGCGGGAATTTTTACTTTACTGTTTTAATTTATTGTTTTACTTCTTCGGTACCTTTTCGCTACGTTGGCTGTCAAGTACTCTTGTACCAAGGATTGTACAGTTCAGTCTTAATTATAAAACATCTATTTACATCATTATGATTCGGAATTGTCTGAAATTTGCAATGGTTTTACACAATTTTTCGGAATATTTCATTCAGCTTGGCGGCCATCTTTGATTCTGCCCGCGATCTTAGAACTGGGTTACCAGAGCATCATATTGTGCCCAGCGTCTGTTTTAGTGACCCCAGAAATACCTGAATTGACCTTTCATTTGTTACAAAACACCTAAATTGACCTTTCATTTGTTCATCTCCGATTTTTACAGGCAGATATGTGGCATTTCCTATTTTTTTGGTTGCCATTTTGAACTTTGGCCGCCATTTTGATCAAGTGGGTTCCACGGATAAAATCAATAGATAGGTCGAAAAGAAACTCAATGTCAAATCTGATACTTTTGTCAGGCTGTTAAAATTAAATTTGCTAAGCCACCTGAATTACCCAAAATTTACAATAGCTCCTATTATAACCAATTTGGAGAAATGATAACAAATGAACTTCATTTCTAGAAAACTTCACATAACTCTTATATACGTTCAAAGTTCATGGTATTTATCTACTATGAATTTTTATATACTCCCAAATGAACAAATAATTTTAAAAGGGAAAAGGCATCTCCCAAACCATTGAGTTACTAGCATTTTTCTGCTCAAAAATACTTTGGAATAACCCAAGGGCAAAATGTTAATTAGACAGTTGTAACTTTGACCGGAGCATTCTCTGTAAGTGTTGATATGGAAATATTATTAAAGGAGATGACAAGCACAGCAGATTTTACTGCGGCAGAAAGTTCTGACATGGATTCATATTTGTCGCGCTGAGTTTAAATGGCTTTATGTACAATGTTTAGAGTTACTGGTGTAGGCCGTTGTGCGCAGGAAAAACTGCGGTGGGCAGATAGCAGGGAATCTTTCCTGCACTTTTCAACAGTGGAGCCAGCAGGAGTGGTGATTGGGGGGACAACAGATACCTCTCCACACAAAGTCAGTATAGACTGTGTATATATACATAACTGCAATGGGTTGCACCCTTGGCTGATCCTTAAGCGTTTCCTGTCGTATTTGGATAGAATATTTGATTTATGAACTAGATCGACCACTTTATAATTCTTTGCTTTTTCTCATCTTGTTTCTATTAATCACTGGGTTGAAAGATTCCTGCAGATAAATCTGTACTTATTACCTGAGACGCATAGATGGCTTACTATGCAAGTCAATATTTGTTAGTTAATTTCTGCTGAAGGGAACTGATTTTCAAATTTTGCTTATAATGAATATTTTAGATAAGGCACGTGATAAAAAATTAAACATTTCATAACCACAAAAAAGTATTATTACACTTAAAAAGTAAGTATGGACATTCAAATCACATTTTTATGTTGTCTTAACGTTGGGATATCCTTGCCGATAGATTCCAAAGGCGCCATGTTTAAATTCAAAGTAATGGCCAGTCTCGTGATGGTAGCAAAGTATAATACAAAATATATTATGAAACTGCATGCTTGAAAGCAACAAGGAGCAAACATTCATGATTTGTTAAAAAATTCACAATTTTTCCCCTCAGCCGAATAAACTGCATGTATGGTGGGCAAACATTCATGATTAGGTCAAAATATTCACAAGTTTTATCCTAAGCCAAATAAAATGCATGTATGACGGGCGTTTTGATTTCAAAATGTACGCCGTTTGATCTCTGACCGTCTGATGACATTGGTAAACTTAAAAAACAGATTCTCATATGCTACAAATGTAGGCATTGACATATAAATCACATTTGTATGTTGTCTAGTCCCCGAGATACTATACTCAATAGATTCCAGTGGCAGCCATTTATTAATTCAAAACGTGAGTCGGTTACGTGATGGTAGCGATAGGTTCCAAATATAATATGAATTAGCGTACTCGAAAGTTCCCACGAGAAAATTTTCATGCTTTTGTCAAGGGGTGCACAATTTTTCCCTTAGTCGATGTACAGTACCTCGGGCATCCTGGTCTGTTTATAGTATTGATGTAGGTGACCTTTCAACGTTTTAATGGGTTAATACAATTATGTGTAAACTCACATATAGAAATGGGAAGAATGTTCTGTTAGGTGTAGAAGAATCATGTATACAGAGTTAATAACGCTTAACTTCTCTTTTCTCCCACTTTCATTCTCGCACGTTCGCACTCCCTGCACCTATTTGTAACTTCAATAAAGTCCAACCAGTAGTTAGTATACACATTTAACATTTTACAACAACAGGGTTTTCTTTAAAAAAAAAAAAAAAACCCCTGATCTCATGTTTGATTTGTAACTTGAATGAAAAATTCCAAAGAAAGTTAACTGAAAAACAAACAAAACACAAGACACAGGACAAACGACAGGTCTGTCTTTGAATATCCTCCACAAAGCCTACGCATGTTCTAAGTTATAGACATCCTTTTGTAATTTGTTATGTTTTGTATAGGGGTGTGAGGAAGGAGACGTATTCGATATTTCTTAAAATTGACAAAAGGCATTGACACTAATGTGTTGTTTCTACGTAGCAATATTACTCCTTTTCTGTTTATACATTTCATATATATAAATAAAATTTGGAAATAAGTGCAATTTTTTTCACCTTTCACTTTTAACAACAGAGACTGCGTCGGGAATATCTCTAGGTAAGAGAGCTGACAATATTTTCGATATCTAAATTGCAATCTTGTTAAAATTTTTTCTCATAATGGCGATTCTCTTAGGTTTTGCATAATTGTCTTCAATTAGTAGAACTCTTGTGACATACAATTGCTACAATGGGTGTCTTTGCTATTGTAAAG
>WURT03658607.1:0-38070 GCA_009936505.3 Holothuria glaberrima
CATGGGAGTATGTGTGCATCATATCAAATTTATTATGCAAATTTGGTCATGATATCATAAAAGAGTTGGGCACATGACTTCAAAATATGGACTGTTTTTCACAGTAACGCATGAAATAAGGTTACAGTTTCTGTAATGAGATCCCATTTATATGCAGACCTTTGAACACAACATTGTATCAAAGGCAGTTTATTTCTTTCTTTTTTTTCCTCCTTTGTTTCATGTTTTTTTTTTCTGCCCCCTCCCTCTTTTTAAATTTGGCTACATAAGCTGATTCAGGCAGCTGAAAATGTGCTCATGTGTAAATCCTTAATGCAAAGTGAAACACATCAAGTTACTTTACCAGTGATTTAGGTTGCATCCCAGAGAAGCGATATATCTATACAAAGGCAGTCTTCTAACTAAACCATTTCTCATCACGTGTTATGTATTCTTTGGCTTGTTTAGGAGATTGATGAGATTTTGGCTGGAGGATTAACAGACGAAGATGAAGATGCGGTCTTGGAGGAATATGAGAGAATGTTTGGAGAAACAGAGGATATCAGACTACCAGATGCTCCATCTGAACCCTTACCTGGACTTGGTGAGTTGTTTTTGAAGGTACAATACTTGTGCAGACATTGGCGTAGGAAGCAGTTTGAGATGGGAGGGGCTGAATGTTGTTTTGGATCACTTTCCCAGGAGAGGGTTCTAAGGGGAGGGTATTGAGGGTCTTTAGATGCAATTTGGTGCAAAATATTGGACAAGTTTTAAGGTAAATTACTGCAAAATTTTGACATTCCTTACAGAGGAAACAAATAGGGGGTTTCGGTCTTTGGATTGAGGAGGGGAAGCATAATTTCTCCCTCTACATTTTTGACTGGGCGGGAGGGCTTTAGCCCTTAAGGCCTCTGCTTCTTATGCCTATGTGTGTAGATAACCATAACAAGGAATGTTTAAAGTTTTGGGACAGTGTCCTTTTTCTGCACTTACTGTTTTGTTGACCTATTTCAGCAGCATGGCAGTTTCAGGGGCCAGCCAATGGCGGCCCTATATTCATTGGGACCGAGTTTTATGCTCATTGTGAATGGCTTTATATGCTGGTACCACCGTATCTCTACCCCTGTCCCACTCCTTCCTTGGGGTCCCGAAGTAGGCTTGAAAACCCCTTACCCCTCAAAATGTCTGCCTTTACTGAAACAGATAACCCACCAGCCAACAGTCCCATGTTGCAGTTAAAGTTACAGAGAAGCATCTTTCCTTTTAAAGTCAGTAATCTACGAGCTTGTTTTTAAGCTATGTGTTGAATGAGTTTTTTTCTCTCATATTTTTTGTTGTCATTGTTGGTAGATCTCCACAACATCAGTATTTCTTGCAGCAAGATTCCTGGGACATTTTTAATGGAGCTGTGAATCTGACTTAAACAAATTCTACATGATAGTCACAGTTCTCTGTGTCTTGTTCTGCATATAATTGCCTTACTCCATTGCTGATGCAATAGCAATGGAGTAAGGGAAAACAAGCCAGTGAGCCACAACTGGAAAAAATGCTGTGGCCGGCTCAACTTGAACCAATTGGTTGGAAACTGGGCCGTTAAACCTCATCTAACAAACTAACTACATATAATTGCCAAAGTTCTTCAAATACAATCATCTTTTAGAGAAAGAGTATTAATAAAAGACAGGGTTCCCTTTTCCAGTCAGGGAATCAGAAGAAAATACCTTAAATCAGGGAAAAATTAAGGTATTTGATTAATTCAAGAGAAGGTAGCCAGTCAGTACTATTTTTCTCATGTCCAAACATTGTCTCTATTGTGTGAGGAAGTGTCAAAATTTCAAAAAATTGTTTTGGAAAGCTCATGAAAAAATCAGGCAGATTTTCTGCTGTGAAATCCTGGGAACATGCAAATTTCTGTTGTGAAAACCTGGACACCATGAAGTATTTAAACGGTTTTTGCCCTATAAGTTCCATGGTCCATTGAAGTCAAGTTTGATGAGTGTAACATATTGCAGTCAAAAAAGCTTGAAGGTCAATTCTTTTCCTTCATTTTTCCAGAACCAGAAAAGGAGAAAAAGAGGAAAGAGAAGACACTTGTAGCAGCATCATAACATTGTGATCACTGCTTGGGGTAGTAGAAATGACTTGTAAGTTCTTGGTCGCCATGGCTACAGGGTTAACATACATTAAGGTTTCTCTGTTGGAAAGTATTGGTCACATGACTTACCAGTTTTACCAAGGTGCCAGGGATGTCAAAAATGACAATAGAAATGGATATATTGAAACATGATGAAATATCCACTTGTAAAATGTTACCACAAAAGATGAAACACAGTGCCCAATACATCCTCCTGTATGTCCCTGAGTTTTAGGTAAAGTATTCTCCCATATGTACCCATGTTTGTCAGATAACATCAGTCTGGACTGATTGCCACATGACTGGACAACTCCATCCACCCATCCTCCTTCCCTCGGACAATTTCCATGGGGACCATTTCACCAGTCAATTTGCCCTAGATATTTCCAACCCTAGACAATTCCCCCACATGTGCCCCTCAAACAACCCCCCACCTTAAAATTTGGAATTTACCTGGGTGGGAGTTGTCTGGAGGGAAACTATGTGGGGGCACATTGTCTTGGGGTTTTGATGGGAGTTAGTTGTTTGAGAACTTATGGCCATGGCCCCAGCTACAACTCATGCTTTATAGTGTTTAATAGTTTGAGTTCACAGCTGGACGTCATATGCAAATGTGACGCAAGGAACCAGGTCCCTAGCTAGCTGACTAGACAAGATACCGAAAGGGGCTGATATAGCCCCAGAAAGACGAGAAATTGTTTTTATAGGTGGGCAAGATATGGCAAAATGTATAAAGGCAGTTGTAATTTTTAAGTTTGTAGAGGGGCCAACAATTTTTGAAGACTACAGGCCTGCAGTGGATGCTTGATGGGCAAAATGTTCCACTAACAGAGAATGGGTGATATAGTGACCTTGTGCAATAAAGATTGCTAAAAAGGTTCTTTCTCCCTGTTTGTGTGAGAAATTATTGATGTATGACATGATTCTCCACAGAGACTATTACATGTTGAATGTCCTGTCAGCTGTCAGAATGTTAAAGGGGCTTATTCAGCTAGTTCACAAAATTTATGGTTTATTTTACATCTGTGGATGATCTGACACACAACTGAAATGGCAATGATAGGGCAATAAATGTTTTAAATAATTTATTTCAAATTTGTGACCAGACACTTTTTTACCATTGGGTAATAATCTTATGCAATTCCTGTCCACAAAAGCGACAATTTCTCACATTTTCGTTAATTACATGAAGTGATACATGAGTAATGAGGCTAATTAGAAGCATTGCCATGCAATGATTTCCTTCAAACTCATAAAAAAAATCGTTTTCAACTCATTGAGCCCCTTTAAGTTGAGAAAATGAGGACTGAAATACCTTACACTTATCATATATTTTAATCATAGCATTGTATTGATTAGTCGTCTGTTTATTCCCAGAGTCCCTCAAATGTACGTGTTTAATAGTTTATATACATGAGCGAGTTTAAATAGTAGTGGCTTTTTAGCATTTGCATGAGTTGCAGAAAGGTGAAGGCCTCATATTTACCACCACTCGGTAAGGGACGTCTAGGGTAAGGACTTTAGACAAGTTGAGTCAACATTCTTGATGTGAGCACTCACCTCCCTTCCCAGTCCACACACCCTCTTCCAACTTTCTTTAACATTTGGGATATGCTGCAACTACCATTTAAATGAACAAGATTATTTTGAGCTTTAATTGCTGTCCTTAGGGGTAAAATAAAGGCATTCATAATTGGCCTCATAGCATGAAGAAGAGGCGTGGGTGCGGGGCCGGTAGGGGAAGGGGGAGGGGGAGAGGCAATGCACAACCCAAATTCTCTCAAATCCATGCTTTTGTAACCTTTGGGGGCATTTGCATGCATCAATCCATAGGCTGGCAAAATTTCTGGCCCTTCAAACAAACACAGTGTCTATCCAAATTTGATTTGATAAGCTAGCTTGCTACCATGTGCATTTGATGAGCATTTGCAAAACCAGGGTCACTCAGACCTTCACACAGAAGGGTATAGAATAAGATCAAGACACATTCCGTGCCATTGCTAATTGTTAATACCTGTGTCACTCCCACATAATAACATGATAGTTAATATAGATAGCATTTATTTAAATGAAAAATTCGAAGGAAAAACATTGAAATACATAGTGATGTCATTTCTGTGATGAAACACAAGGACGTTTTGATTGAAAATTAAGGGGGATATGGCCTCCCTCAAAACAGAGAGTTACTTACAACTCTCTGACCAAACATATTTAGGAATATCCTCAGAGAACCAAATACAGTTGATAACTACAATTTGATTGATATTCATACAAACAATACAGTTTCACTGTGGTTGGTCAATAATGAATTGTACAGTCCGCAGTGTTACCAATTTATAGCTCACACACACTGTGTATGACAATATTGCCTAGAGCAATTTAAACTCAGTGCAGGCTACTGTGGCTCTGGCTTAGAGGTGTTATAAGACAGGAGGTTGGGTTTAAATTGGAGGAGGAGCTAGCAGTCAACTGGTAGGGGGAATTGTTACTGTCTGGGGTGAGATAAGAGGGCATTTAGTGAAACGGTGAGGTGCTGTAGTAAGCTTCATTTTTGAACTTTTTGTTAGTTGCCCACTTACCTACTTCCCCTTTCTTTTCTTACCCTTTTTTCAACTTACCCACGGTCTGTTTCACAACCGTACTCCAAAATTTAACTCAATTTTGACGCGACATTGTACGTCCCACACCAAGATTACATGATTGCAATGGAGTAAATAAAATACAGTCTTCTCATTTTGCATTTTATTTCTTTATAATCAGTTCATTAATTATTTAGACACAATTTTAAGGGTAATATATTCTGTCTCAAACCATGCATGTTTCACTTACCCACGTTCTAGACCGCATTCACAACATCACTTGCTGCATGAATATATGTGAATGCATAATGGAAACTTTCTCCCTATCATCATGCCCTAGATATTTTGTTATATTGGAAATGACACATAACTAAAAGCCTACTCTCATAATTCCTTAGATTGAAAATCAATCTGAAAGAGTTAAATTAGTGAAAAACATCAAATTTGGAATGAAAATTTTGAAATGAATAAGATTTATTCTCAATCTATTAGATTGAATAATTTAATCAAAATAACCGATAAGTCTCTAACTTTGGAATGTAGAGTGTTCAAGTCCAGAAGATTGGTTCAATCCAGTTGCTGACGTAACTTTTTTAAATATGATCATGATATTGGAAGAATACTTTGGTCTCCTGAGCTGAGAAAACATTTTCTCAGATGCATGTTGTAAGTGTAAATGTTCCCATAATGTGTATTATTTTAATGATTTGGCACGAATATGAACAAGATGCATGTTGTATTACAACTAAAATTTCATGTCCTAATAATTAGAAAGTGACATGCTGCTACTCAGAAATTATGTTCAATGCTTGGACACTTTGTTGAGGTACACGAACTATTGTTTAATATGCAAAAGGCAGACTGATTCTGCCCTCTAGAAAATTATGACATTTTTTACTGTTCCAGCCATAAAATTTAGTATTAAGTGATTAATGGGAGAAGGAATTCAAAGGTTTCAAGAATATTGTATTTGTTACCATTTCCTGCAAAATGCATTGTTAGGTATGAAGTTTTTTAAACCATGAGTGCACCCCAACAAAAAATTTTGAGAATCTGCCAGTTATGATGCTTCACCTCCCCCGCCGACCGACACATACAAGGTCAGTAAGGTCACAGTCGAACTTTAAATCTTTATTGCGCAATTTCGTGTCGTTTTCCCCCTTTAAAGTGTAGAACTGTGTTCAAAAATTCTGTCAC
Source organism: Holothuria glaberrima (assembly GCA_009936505.3). Classification (NCBI taxonomy): domain Eukaryota; kingdom Metazoa; phylum Echinodermata; class Holothuroidea; order Aspidochirotida; family Holothuriidae; genus Holothuria; species Holothuria glaberrima. The sequence continues at coordinate 5,890 of WURT03658607.1, forward strand.
CATAAAAACAGAAGTACATATTTGGAGTAACAGACTCATGAACTCTTTAAGTGCCATAGAAGACATGTAGTAACATCTAAACAATGAAATTGTGCTATAGGTAAACATTTTGGTATGATTAAGCAGTATGTACTGTTGATAATTGATGATTATTCATGAATCTGGACCACACGTCATCACTGCGAGTGTCAAATCTGAGGGAAGTCGAAAGTAATGCTACTCGCACACTTTCGCCATTTTAAACACGATATATAACGAGCTCTGACATCGCCTATGAGCTGTTGTCATATCGTCCTTAGCACATACTAATCTCGTGATAAGCTCGGCATACATCTTATCACAACTGATCGTGCTTGTTGTTTAAACATGCGCAAAATTTTTGGCGACATCTTATGCCAGCGTGATGTGCATTTGTTGTGTTCGTGATACATTGTGTTGTGTTCGTTATACATCGTGTTTGGCACGTATTGTGATTACGATCAGTCAGAGCTCGTTCTATCTCGTGTTTAACATCCAAAAGTGCGCGAGTAGCATAAGCTTCCTGTGTTGCTCGAAAACGGCTTCATGTATTGCTATTGACTCAGTGTTTGAGAGCCCACTTCACTCTTCCATCACGGTTCTCAATCGGTGATGCCCTGTAAACTAAACATATGTTGCTTAATGATTATTTAACTCGTAGGCAGAAGGTTCAATGAAACTGACCAATGTTTTCTATCACAATATATCATTTTATGTACATATAGTATGTTTAAAACTTTGATATATAAAGCTCACTTGTAAAATATAAAATGAGGAAAACGAAATGGTTTGTGCAGTATATTCATTTATAGCGTGTTCGAGTATTCGCCCGAGTTAACTCGAGTCTGGCGCGACAACGTTCGATTAGCCTGTGACGTCAGCATTCGCGCTTAATCGCGCCAGGCCCAAGTGAGCGACCCCTCGAGTCGGTTACTTGGGGAAGTATCCCATCGTGCTTTGGGAAAATATGACAGCTAAGCAAACAACACGCAATCGTGAACAATTTCTGAGCATGTAAATACAGTTGAGCAAAATTTCTGACTTGTGAAAAGTGGTTGATGTAGGAATGAGTAAAGTCACTCAAGTGTTATTTCTCGAGAATTTTTCAAAGGAGCATTGTTCCGAAGCAATGAACGTTCACCGTACAAGGGGACGTTGACTTTGTAGTACATAGGAACCGGAGTTCGCTCTGCTACGCAGCTTTACAGGCTCTGCCACGCAGTTCTACAGGCTCTGCCATTGGCTATTGTGAACCAACTTCTCCGATACTTAGGATAAAACGTTCGTTTATTTCACCCATCTGCGCATGACCATCGTGACCCGAGCCGGAAGCTCGAGTAAGCCAGGGGAAGTAAATCGAACACGCTATTAGTTTTGTTCACGAAATTTTATAAAGCACTAATATACGATATCGATAAGGCACCATGGTAGATTGATGCAGGAAAAATGTGTCACTTTCCTTGCCATGCATTTGACCAACCCCACCGCCACACCCCTTCGACCCATCCCAGTCAGAAAATTGGCTTAAAGTAATTTTAGGGCTTCCAATGATCCTATATTTCCTATATATTCCCATATTTTGAAAATAAGCATACATTTTTCTATAAAAACGGAAAACTTCTTATATTTCTTATACATTTCATTTTAAATGTCGGTGTTAGCTTACTTTATGTTTCATATAGGGGTTATTTTTATGAGATAGAGATGGTATTGAAAAATCTGCCTAAATGTCATTTTGAGAACGACACTCCTTCCTGCAAAAAACCTCTTCGCTCAGGTTCAAATTGAATGATCCGGGGTTTCTTCTAAAACATTACGACAGTTTCTGACCATGTAACGTCAGATGGTGATACCTACTACCCCCTATATTTCCTATTTTCAGGTAGTACTTATTTTGATCTCAATAATGACGTCATAAACGTTCGCCAGGGAACGAAGACACAAATTTTGCATGATATCATATAGTAAATTTTTAAGTAAACCAGATCAGGGTCACAATATAGCACCTCGACTGATTACGACTTGGCCACAAATATGCCGTAAAGTTGTGATGGTTCGACTTCCATGGCTGTACAATCACATTTTGACTGTAATGTGTGACGTAGTTTTATCTTGCATCGTAGTACAGACTTTTCTCATCAAAATAAATCTACATTTTTCTATCAAGCTGAAAATGTAACTTCTTGTCACTGCAGACCTCCGGTTGAATCGTGTCATTAGGCTCCCAATGACAGCATAAGGATTTGCCAAATCACTGGCGGATCCAAGGGGGAGGGCAACGGGGGCCATGGCCCCACCCAAAGGTGGGCTAAAAGTTGTTTCCGAAAATTCCGTGAATAGTTAAGGATACACTGCAATAGGGAGACTTTTATCTGCGAATTAATAGTCAAGACTCTTCACAATTGTACACTTTTGCGGCGCCAAATCGCATCTGAGGGCATTCAGTTAGAGAAAAATTTTCCTAAGGTGAGGGGGACACCCCTCCTCTTACACCATCCCCCATATCACTGTACCATCAGTTTGGCTCCTTCCAAACGAAGGCCCTGGATCCGCCGGTGTGCCAAATTAGTTGAAAAATGGTAACAGAAGGCAAGGGGGCTAAAACCGTAGACGTTGTTTAGGACATTATGTCAGCTGCGAACTTGGGGGCGATCTTTGGAGAGTGGGAAAGTGGGGAAGGAGATTTACTAGTCGTGGGAACGATTATACAAAAGGATGGGGTCGTAACGCTGTCTCTGCGAACATAAAACGCTCTAAAAACGGTAGTACCAAAAATAAGGAAAAATGAGATCAGAAAACAAATAGAAAGCAGTTCAGGAGTAACTAATGACTTGTACAATGTAAAATGAGGTGAATACATGGCCGTAGCGAGCGGGGGTGTGGGGGTGCCACACCCCCTCCCCCATATTTGGTCGCAATCGGCAAATTTTCGGCCTGTCGGCAAAAAGAGGAGAGGGGAAGGAAAAAGAGGGGAGGAGGAAAAGAAGAGGGAAGAAGGGGAAGGAAGGAAGTGAAAGGGAAGACGAAGAATGGAAAGAAAAAAAGAAGGAAGGAGAGAACAGGAAAGCTCGGCCAGTCTGTTATGGACTATTTCGATTTTTGGCTCTTCATCTAATTGGCCAATTCAAGTTGAAGGCCCGCGTGCATATTCACCATGCATGTGACGGCCGTATCAACGACAGACGGTATAATTGGACGAGTGACCGAGTCCGTCGGCAACTCAGGGAAAAAGGGAATTTAAGGCTTCCGTATAGGCGCGCTATTTCGGGTCATATGACCAGTGTTTTAGCCAGCCCTATTTGTGCGAAAATGTCGAAATAACGGCGACAAATGTCGCACAAAAAAATCTGACAAGCAAATTCCACGCGTGTGTTAATTTTGACAGAATCAGCCTCACCAGACTAATTTTTCCAGTTCCTTGCTGTCAGCATATCATATTTGTCTGCTTTAATTGCTACATGAGTTCCTAATTCACAAGCCTTTATTTTAACATCCGAGCCCCACTACCCTACTTCCATCTCGAAGTTCAAAAAGTAGACTGATTCCGCGCATTATGTCCGCGACGCAATATTTTTATTTAGTAAAATATTTGTCACCAAGACTTTTTGGTTCCTCATTAGGGCAGAAATACACTCAAATATTGCACCATTTGCGATCTACGCACCTTTCAAATCCCAAAAATATTCCAAAGGGGAGCACCCCTCCCCTGAGACCCCTCCCCCAGGCCGGCGATCACACGGCATACTGCACGGCTCCCCTTGAAAGAAATACTGGGCAAGCAACTGGAATTCATCCTGGCGTTCGAAGCATATTTTGAACGCCAGTGTTAAGATTCTGGGCACGTTTCTCCAATTTTGAAGCCCGGTACGCCTATTTGAACATTTACCGTATTTGAACGCCTGACGAGTCCAGTGTTCAAATGCTGAACGCAAAGTGTACAAATTCTGAACTTGTTAGGAATTGCCTACCACATTAAAATTATTAAGAATCTTTGCATTGATTAATGTATCATAAACCAAAATATACCTATCCTGGGACTTAATTTTTTACCCAGAAATGTACTAAAACCTCAGAGCTTCCAGAGGCTTCTCCCCCTACACCCCACCAGGGGCCCTAACCCTTGGACCCCACCCGCTAAAGCTCGCGCCTCGCGCTCGTTTTACGCATTAAAAGATCTGTCGGCAAAATATGATATCTACACCACAAAGATTATACCTTCGCTACGCCTCTGGGTGAATAATTGTGTTCTCATTACCGTCATTGTGCGACGGGGGAAATTACCGTTCCAAAGCCCAATGGAAAACAATTACCCTCCCATCACAAGAGGTCAACCCGTGCGTCATCAGTCTACTCAGTGTCTGTAATCGCGAGTTCGTCCATAACGTACATGATCAATTCGTAATTTGTAATCTATTTAGAGCGCATCCAGTGGTAATAAATAGATATTTACATGCATCATTTTAGTGCCCAAAATTTTGCAATTTTTACTCCGCAGTTTTCATTCCCTGCCCTCTTTTGTGTATTTTGGCTCTCAGCTTCTACTCGTTCGGTGGGTGGTTAACATTCCCGCGTCGCCGTTTGGTATATTTCCCTAGACCCCTAGACAGGGGCGTCGTGCAAAAATAAATTTGGGGCGTGAGAATTGATGACTGGGTGATGACGAACTGATTTTTTTCCAGGTTATATTGCAATCATGATAGTAATTGTGACTGTATTTGAACTGAATATTATTTTTTTTTTCAATTTTTCGAAAACTACCCATCAGATCATGAAGAAAATTTATCTTGCTGTACCTTTTAGTAAACTTTTTTCATTACTTATGACGAAATGCAAACGAAGTCTGATGGTCTCCGTCCACCGTATATATCTTAACTTTCCGTACTTTGTAAAAGGCTTAGAAAACGGTTATAAATTCTACCATTTTTTTTTTAAATCAACCGTTATTGATCAAGTTTTCTTGGCGAAGGTAACGGGTTCAATTTACTATGGGACTACGTGTACATAATATTGTTCAACGATGGCCGCATTGATGACACACTTGATTCTTTAGTTATCAGCCAATAATTATTTAAACGCTTCAATTGACGGATGATCGACGATTAATAACCACACATTTACCATCATCTGTCCTCTGTCAACAAATATCCCATTTTCTCGTAGGCCTACAAGAAATTTATTGCTGACACTGTTCTCCTTTAATGTCGATGATTTAAGTTCCAGAATGAATTATCGGCAGCCTGCTTGCATGATTCCGCTCGGTTAGGATGCGTCGCAAACACCATCAGGTCGCTCAGGCGTGCTTGGGACATGCTCGTCCGCAACGAATTTTTCACAAACTTTTTTTTAGTCGGAAATGACTTATTATCACCAACCATCTCACCATTTTGTCCACATACCACCCCTCCAACCAAAGATAATTTGCATGAATTGAAAGAACAGCCTTTCCCAGCAAATTGAACTAACCATGCTTGTCAAGTAAACGTAACTCCGATCCACTGAGCTATATTTTTCGAAATCAGTTGACTTCTCATATTAACTTGACATGTGAAGGATTTTCAAATGCATTTTCAGACAAAACTTTATGACACCCTTGACAAAATTTAGGTGTGTGTGTGGGGGGGGGGGTAATGTACACGACGCCACTGCCCCTGGCATGACCTACCCTGTCAACGTTCAAAATTGTTGCTGCGGTATTGCTCCTGCAATGTCAGTGACAGTAGATTTCAAAAAAAAGTCTCAAAATCCGTCGGTCGAAACCTTCTCAATGAAACTGTTTCCCTGACTACCCGCTACCGTAAATAAACACCCCACCCCTCTGCCAAAAAAAAAATACTGATTGCGCTTCCTCTTTGTAATATAGTCACCAGTTATGTGTGTTGTTGGTTGCCTGCAAATTCTGTTCATTATACAGCAAAACTTAAATTATCAAGACTGTCACCTCTTTTCTTCCATCGCTTGCCTTTATTTCCCGACACTTCCCACCCTACCCCCAAGTACTGATTACGCTTCCTCCGTGTAATAAAGTCACCAGTAATACGTGCTGTTAGCTGCCCTCAAATTCTGTTCATTATACAGAAACTCTTAAAATAATCAAGACTGTCACCTTTTGTCTTCCATCGCCTGCCTTTATTTCCCAACACTTCTCAATCATTAGAAGGCTATTCTTCTTCGAGAAGTAATTAATTCTATGCATTCCCACCGACTGAACGTCAACCTATCTATTTCTTCTCCGGTTTATGCAATCACGCCTTGTTCTCACGACAATGTGCCGTGCCTACGCAGTAGGCTATCCAACTTACATTCCTTGCTCGGTGGATGTCCATAACCATAATGGAGAAATCGGGCAAAAAGAGTCAGTCTCGGGGGAGCAAGACATACATAATAAATCGCCCCATCGGAGAAAGACACTGTCTTGTATTCCCATGAGCAACTGCCGCCTTCCGTAAGACGATCGCAAATGGAAATGAACAGAATATGAAAATAATGAAGGTAAACGCGAAGCTTATTTTAGCCCAAGATTAAAAGTTGTCGTCTCGAAATATAAGTGTAATAAAGACCAACCGTGAAACATGTCGTGAATGTCAGAGGTCGCTTTCATTTATTCTTGGCAGCAACTGTTGCAGTAGCAGCTTATTATATTGTTATCCTCTTGTAACTTCCTTCCAACACTGAAATTCAATTTTTAGGAAAAGTTGAAGAAACAGTTTAGAATGACCAGATTGAATGTAGTTGTTTGTGCTGGGCATGTGTCTGGTCGTCTTTACAATGGAGCATTGGGGATATTGCCCCCTGCCCCGCCCCACCACCAGAAAGAGTCAATCTTAACAAAGAAAAAAGTGTGTGGAACCAAGCAAAATTATGTTTTAGTTCCTGAAAGAAAAGAACAAATTTAAAATTAAACTATACTATTGAAACCTTTTGTGTACGAGTCAACATATAAACTATGGATCTAGGTGCTTTTGCACCTGTGAGGAATATGTCTAAATACATTTAACGACGGCTGGAAAGTGTCGTCTCAGTTATATTCACCTTTTCTGTGTGGGCAATATGTTTGTGTATTGCGCAAGTGTACGTTATGACTAATGAAAAGTTCAGTGTTTCATGTTAAAATTCTAAGAACTGTATGTTAACTGTGTCAAGTTAATATTTAATGTGACGTTTTTATAAATCACATCTCTGAGACTTTAATTAAAAGGTACGGTCTACTGCGTCACAATGTTTATATAACAACCGAACGAGACTTAATGTAATTCGAGTCTATCAGGTAACATCTGCCGATGAAATGAGGCCGACCAGTCGGAAGTGAATCTTTATGCCTAAAATGTTCACTGTCGAATTAAGTCCTTCAGTCATGTTTTTTTTTTTTTTTTTTTTTGTTTTTTGAGGGGAGGGGGTTAGGGAAGTATGTGGAGGCTATGCTGAGAGGACAGCCTAAAATCGAATTGGTGATGTAAGCGCTGCGGCGGAATTAGTTGGTACGGAGTATGCAATCGGGGAGATGAAGTTTATGTCATATTCTGTATTAAAATCTTCAGTCTTTGCGTTTTGAGTGAGGGTAACGCCCATCATGCTCAAAATTTTAGTGGTCATAAGATATAAATTATGATTAGATTTGGATGATACAAATGATCCGAATCGGAGCATTTTTAGACTGCCCTAATCAAATAATCCGAATTCCGGGTCGTTGCCCCTCTGATCCAAAAGTTTTAAGTGAGTGGCCAAACAACTTGAAAGTATCGAAAATTTATACAAGTCCTAGGAGCCCCCAAAGCGGGCAACACATTAGTGTCGGTAAATTATAAGTCAACAGAAATAGGACTTATTGGTAATACCCTTCCTAAAGACAGAGGACCAAGTGGTATTTGTAAATGGTTTTAACAGAAGGTGCTAATTAAATTGCGTGCATCCCGTATGTACGTAATGGCAACTTAAAGGCAACTGGAATGGAGGAAGTAAGGGCACAGTGATCCTTAAAGGGAAATGCAGCCCTCCATCTGAATTCGTGCATTCCGTCATCCAAATTCAGTAATGGCTCTATGAAATATTTTTGTTACTTATTTGTTAAATTCATGCAGAATGGCTTACCTTTAGTATTCCATGGTTATGTACGGAAACATAATCATAACGATACTTGTGAACGAACTTAAATAAGAGGATATTTGTAAGATTTTGCAGATTTTTGAAAATAAACTTGGGGCGACTGCTTTCTCCCTTTAAATCGTAATTTTATCAAGAAGGACATTTGTCAATAGTGTTTCAAAAAGATGAAGATTGCTATAATTGCACACCACATGCAAATAAGTCCTATAAGAGCTGAATGTCACAAATTTGGTTCCAGCTTATTTTTGTGCCGAAGTGGAGTTCTCCCTCCATCTGATTTACTTATTCCGATGAGAAAACATATTTGCAAGCCCATCTTCGACCGCACTTTGAAATTTCAAAATGTCAGATACTTTTTTCATTTTTCCCCAGTAGAAAATGCGTATGTGTCACCGCTAAATGTTATAACAGCGCTAAATGTAATACCAATCGTAAATGTTACAAAAATTAACGCTAAATGTAATAAACGTCTCACCGTGAATGTAATAAATCGGACTCACCGTAAATGTAACAAAGATCAACGCTAAATGTAATAAGTTACTTTTTTTGAATTTTCATTCCGCAGTGACAAAGAAATAGAGGTATACAATCACGAGTTTGTGTACATGGATCTGCATGTAACACAATGCTTGATTCTACTTCTCAAGTTCCGAGCAATGTTATTTAAAGGAATATAAAGGGAAACGGTGAACTTTGGTGAAAAGTTCTCATTTTGTATCCCTTGCGAGTGATGCAGTCGTGCTGGCGTAAGCTATGCGTATGTGTGTATGCGTGTGTGTGCGTGTGTGCGCGTGTGTGTATGCATGTTTGAGTGTGTCGAATGGCAGCTTCAATGTCAGTTGAGGTTTACAGAGGTCCAATAGCAAAATTGTTTCTTCATAATCAGTGTGTGCGTTGTTCATATGTAGTACAGTATCAGATACCCATTCGCCCTTATGGGTCCTAAGAACCTCACTCTCGTCAATGTTAAACTAGACATGAGGCCGAGGGTGAAGCACCGACTCGAATATTCCCGCAGTCGCACGATTAGTGGGTGGGATTGTTGCTCGAAATGGCTTATATGCCTAAGAAATGTTTAAAGAAATGCAAATGGGCGCAGCTTACGACGAGTTTGATGAAAAATCCCTGCAAATGGTTGGAAACGCCCCGAAAGGCGTAGAGAAAGCTCACTGGAAAATTTTTGAGAAGCTCTGGCGGCGGCAGAGGCGGCAGTGGGGCGGCTGGGACCGTGGCGGAGACGGCGACAGTAGAACCAACACCATAATATCCCTGAGAAACATTCTTTTCAAAGGGATATCATCGACAACACATGTCGTGGCGTGTGATCGAAAAGTATAGGATAATTACATGTAGCGTTGATCTTTGTTACATTTACATGGAGTGATTGTGAAGCGCTTTAACATGTGGGTCCTACATAAAAGGCGCCATGTAAATGCAATTATTATTATGATTGTTGTTGTTGTTGTTGTTGTTGTTGTTGTTGTTCGGTGTTGTTCGGTGTTGTTGTTGTTGTTTTGTTGTTTTGTTGTTGCTGCTGGTGCTGGTGCTGCTACTGTCGCTGTTGTTGTTGTTTACGGTGAGTCCGATTAATTACATTTAACGTTAAAGTTGTGTAACATTAACGGTGAGACTTTTATTACATTTAGTGTTGATTGTATAATATTTACGGTTGGTATTACATTTAGCTTTGTTATAACATTTAGCGGTGATACATGCATATACCAGGGTTCTGCTGTCCCTTTAAAATGTTAACTGTGTTTCCATACAGCAAATGCAATAGCGCCAATTGAAATCCTTGGCGGGAGGTGTGGGGTTGACCTACGACCTAGAACGGATGATTTCCAAATACATTTAATCAAGACCCCTCCCGTCCTACCAATGTTGTAACGAGTCATGACTCGAGTCACTAATTTGCAAAAAGGAAATGACTGGAGCAATTGTATCATAATTTTCCCCATAGAAATAACACGATGACTCGAGTCCGACTGATTCGACTCGAGTCATATTGAAAGTAGTTAATGACCCGACTTGACTGCAAAATTGAGTGACTCGCTACATCTCTGAGCCCTACACACCCACTCCTCACCCCACTCATATAGATTGTCAGTGACGTTTGACCGTACTTTAAGCCCGCTGGTCATATTTAACCATTATCGTGGTCACTGATTGCGTAGCCAGTTCCTTCTTAAAGTAACTGAAAAAAGTATGGGTAAATTTTGCAAGGAAAATGTTAATATTAGTTCATATCAGTCATTAATGTAACCAGAGAAGTGTTCATTTTGTCCCAGACAACCTGGTTATTTCTTTACCAGAAAATTTTTAGCTAATCTGTGACCACGATCCTTGTTAATTTTCAATGGGGTGTTTTTCAGAGCTCATTGGGAGTTTTGCTGATATACATTTTGTTTGAATATGTGCTCAAAATTATACATGTAAGCATTGAATATAAGATTTAAATGTTTTCAGCCAAAATGCATCTGAATTATTTTCCTTCGACATGGGCTTTCGTTGCGTATCTGGGGAAGTTTCTGCTTTTCTCACAATCCGAGGAATACCTTGATATTCCAAAGATAGTCATCTTCATTCCGTCATAGGCCTATGATGTCAGAGGGAACCAATCTCATTAACAATACATACGCCAGCGTCTTTTTTTTCTCTCGTTTCCGGTTTTTCCAATTATCTTTCAGTTCACTTAGGTAAATTACCTGATCTGATAAGGTTGTGGCAACTGAGTCGGTTTTATGAAAATTTGATTGGAATAAATTTCCAGCTGTGACAATCAAACGAAAACAAAAAGAGATTACTATTTCTGTTCTTTTCCTCAAATATTTAATAATTTGATCTTCGCGATAGAAAAAGAATCACCATCTGACAAATAGGTTAATGTGTCAGAAAGTATGACGATATTATTAGCATAAAATAGAAACATACAAGCATTATTATCGAATATTTCCCAGGCAGAAGAATAAAACCAATGGGAGTGGGGCTTTGAAAGAGTTGGGGTAACTCTGGATGGACATTTTGTGAAAACACGGCCTGTATGTAAAGGAACACCATGTCCTTGATCTGGCCTTGTATATATGCATTTATGAGTAAAATTCTTCACCAGCCACGTGAAAATCAGACTGCCTAGATGATACAATGTTAAATGGTTGCAGTCTGTTCCATCTATTGACAATTTGGTCTGCGGGAGTGCGCAAAACATAAACGCTTGCAAGGGTCATAGGGTGAGCGGGCGCAAGTAAGTACCGATCATCCACACCGAATCTAACTCCAAGACAGTGAGTAGGTTGTTGTACTCTGGCGATGACGACACAAAGACAAGCTTTGCCATGCCCTGCGGAATGAGACAACTTGCCGTCTCATCTCTGGCCTCAGGTCAAGCATCTCATCGACGTAGGTAGAAACCGTCCACTCTGACAACAGATATGCTATCCTTCCCATTGTATTTCTCATCATCCCCTCCCTGATCTTTATTTCTCCCCTTCTCCCCTTCACACCCCATTCTTTTTTGACTTTTGGGTTTTCTACTTCTCTCTGACAATCTTTACCCCGGAAAATTCCCACCCGGACAATGACCTCCAGATAACTTCTAACACCAAAAAAAGAAAACATGGAATTTCGCGAGTTGAAAATTGTTCGGATGGAATATGTCCATAGGGGAGTTATCCAGGGGCACTGTGCGGAAGGTTATTGTCCGGGGTGTCTGGGAAAAACTGCACCCCACTCCCTACATCAGGTCCCGATTAACCTCACACGGTAGACAATTTGAGTGTTAGGACTTTATCCTTAAAAACGCAGGGTTACCGCGACGCACACGTGTTTTGTTTTCCATCAGCTCATGGATTTTGCCGTATATAATTTTCATGGGCGTCGATCCTGGGGGTGGGGGATATATCCCCCTTGGAATTGGATGGGGATATTGTGTCCTTTGCCCCCCCCCCCCACCTCCATGAAATCAGCCCGGCAGATTAGGAAATGTGTTCGTATCAATGTGGCTTGACAGTTCTTTTTACAATAGGTGTATTAATTTTTTAGAAAATGCTTCTGACGGATATCACAGTATCACAATTCAATTATTTTTGGCCAAAATTTTTTTTGTAAGCTCCGCACCAACCGATGGTGGCTCTCCGCTTGGATAGTGCCACTGACTATATCCCCACTTTCAAAGACGAATTACGGCCCATGCTATTTTCATCAATGCTTACATTAACTTAATAAGTATCCAAGTTTAATGAATTTCGCTATATTTACTTTTACAAATATACAAAAGACAGCACTTATAGGTAAAGAAGCGTTCGCTTGCTTTCTTGGTAATAATGTTTATAGTACTGTTGTTAGCAGGGCGGAACTACTGTTAAAGGGACATGTATTGGGACCAGTCCCTGCACCATCCCCAATGCAGGAATGCCTTTGTTCTATAATTACGCATAATTCTGTAAAACTCATAGCTATAAAATATCTAGTGGTGTACAAAGCAAGCAGTTTTCTCCGTCATCTTCTGCCCCTTCGTTGACCATTATGATAATGACATCTAAAAGCAAATATCAGCGATGCTCCGTCTGACCGTGAGCATAAAAGGCAGTGACGATATAACACTTCTCCTCCAGGTTTCTACCTTTCATGGATAAATGTAACAAACGGCCCATCAAAGACTACCTTGACCCAAGTAACCTGGGGTCATCCAACAAATAAGAAAGATCGTTGTTCTCAATTGCCACCGCAGGTTGAAAGTTTTTTGAATACTTTGAGCAAGTTCAAAGAAAGGTTACGTTCCCTCGTCTACGTCGTCTTCTGTTCTGGGCGGAAAGATACCGTCCTTACGACTCAGTTTCGGCGAAGGTGAGTACCGATTGACTGAAGAAAACAAAGTAGAAGAAAAAACTACATTTATTGAATCACGTCAAATGTATAGCGGCAAAAATCCATACGGTTTACTCGATTATCCATAATTCTCGCAGGTTGTTTATCAAGAAATAAAAGGGACTGATTAACATGATTCCGTGATTTGGCGTACGATATGCTAATCACCCTTAGTTCAAGGTTATCTGGTTACCAGTCCACCGGGCAATTCATGCAAGACCCACTATACTTTTGAAATAGATTTACATGTCAGAGGAGAACGGTGACGTTAATCAAGTTGGGCGAGACAAGTTGCGACATTTCGCATGTAATAGGCTCATTCTGCTATAACTTCTCTTCTGTGGCTGACGCCGGACACTTATAATCACTGCAAACAAGAGCATCAATGATGTTGTAGCTCAAGTGCGATTTTCCTAACACACAGTTGCTGTTATGTAGTTTCAAACAAATGGACAGTCATTATCTATCCCCTTTTAGTGCTAAAGATGTAAATGGTCGCAGCAGTGGCATATCAAAGTTGCCCCGCTTGCGACAACTGTTCGCGGGCACAACACTGTGGGTAATTCTATTGACAAAAATAAAGTGCTATTTATACCCCAATTCGTCATGACTATCAAAATGATTCCTATGGCTATATATATATATATATATATATGTATCGTGCAAAACAAAAACTTATAGAAAAGCATTGGCATGGATTGCACCACGTGACCCTTCGTGACCTAATTTTTATTAAACATCAACACAAATTAAGGACACCCATCATCCACCGAACACTCTAACTTTGAAAAGATTGCAACATAACCTCTAGTATTTCAAGGCTGTTGTTGGATTGTACTGTTTCACCTCTCTTTGACCACAAACGACCTTTGACTTTCAAAAGTACAATTTTGATCACCCATGATCTACTAGATACTCTTGCCGACTTTGATAACATTCAGAACAAAACCCATAGAAGTTGAAGGCTGATGTATGATTCCATTTTTTAACCATTTTATGACCCTGAATGACCTTTGACCTACTTCTAATGTACACATTTGATGATCCATCAGCTACTGAACCCTTTAGCTAACTAACATAAGATTTAAATATAGGTCTAACCCCTAGGAGTTGAAAGCTTTTGCATGATTACACTGTTTGACCTCCTTTTGTTTGACCTCTCTTTGACTCCAAAATGACATTTGACCTACTCCAAAAGTACAGCTTTGGTAACCCATTATTTACTGATAACTCCTGTAAAATTTGAAAAGATTCGGAAATAATTACTAGGAGTTGAAGACTTTTGCGTGATTACCCTCTTCGACCTCTCACAACTCCAAATGACCCTTGACCTATTTCCTGTTAACAAAATTTTCGAGCCCTTGATATGTGTTACAATCTTACCAACTTTGACGAGGAACGGTCAAAGAACCTGCAGACAACAGCCTTTTAACCAGGATTGACGGACAGAAAGACTCATGACCATGACAATAGCTTAACTTGTTAACCTTAGTCAAGTTAGCAGTCAAACTTAAATTTAAGCTTACCGTCAGAAGAGCGCCTTGGAAGGACGGGTGGCACCTCTAACTTCAACCCGGTTTTGGTATCGTGTCTTCGAGAGGACACCATTCGCTTCACCGTTTGATTGATGTGTCTCGCTTCTTGTGGGGACTCTGCTCTGAGCTCGAATGAACCCCCTTCAAACAGGAAATAATTAGATAAGTTAAATCACTATTAAACACCAAAATATCAATTTTCGTAAGCTGCTCATAGCCTTTGGAGGTTAAATACAGTCAACACAATGGATTTTCTTTCCTGATATTCTAATTCATAAGTGACTGTTTAAATTATGTGAACACACATTTTTGCATTGTGTAATTCATGCTAATTGTTTTACCCTCCGTGTGCAAAATTTGTGTTCTGAAACACCATAACAGATGTATTTAAAGGAATATGAGGCGATCTAGAAAAGTTAGCTGGTTTGCCAAAAAAAATTTAGGAAGACTGCTTATTCCCTTTAAAGCTGTCAAAAGCAGACCCGCAGCCAGGGGGTGCAGGGGTGGAAGCCCCCGGAGAATCTTTCGCCTCTATAAAGTTTCAACATGCCAATGACTTTACACATTTTTACGCATTTGCTCCCGTGAAAAATTTTTCGCCCCTCCTGGAAGTCATTTCGCCCCCTTCAGTACCTTGTCTGGTTACACGCCTGTCCAAAAGAAACAACCTCCTTTATGATGTAAGTTTTGAAATGTAAGTAAAACGGAGTAGTAAAGAAGGTGTGGACCCGGTTTCCATTCATTTGAAAAGGTTACTCAACCTTCTTCTAACGTCACTATTTAAACTTACTCAAGTCTATCATCTACCACTACCTTTAGATCCATGAACAGTGACTAGAACTTTGCCACCTTGCAAATAAAAAAAACCTGGATACTAAGTCCTTCTCGTGAAAATAGATAAATATTCATGGTTACGAAATGTCTTCATTCTACTGTAGGAGGTGAACGAATTTTAAGTCATTACCAAGTGTTAAGAAAAAAAAAGTGGGAGAACGACTTTTTACCTCTACTGAGCTTTATCTTCTGCTAAGATTTTGTAACACGTACTTGACAAACTTAATTAATTTTCTCACAGTTAGAGAATTGTGCTTTCTTTCAGTATGAATTAGAGTTTCGGCACTGCGGTTGGGTAAAACGAAATTAGAGTGAAAACAAACCCACGTCGTCTAGACTTCTATTGCTGGTTTCTGACTCGTATAAGGCAGTGCAGTACACGTAAAAGGTCTAGTGACATGAACATTACATAGTTGGATATTTGATGAAAAAAGATTTTAAAAATCCAGAAAATAACCACAGTTCCCATTTAAATCCATCAAATATTGACCATTTTACAGGAATATTTCTATTTCACACTTGTATAATGAATAAACATGAGCTACCTATGCAAATATGTGACATCGAAAGAAAAACATACCATAGGCCTATATGGCTAGTGTAAGCCTTTGTTTTTTTTTTTCAGCCTTAATTTCAAGGACACTGGTAGCATTGCTGTCACCTGAGGGGTTTATTTTGGCAGTTAAAATTGTTTCCTTGAGAAATATTGATATCACTCACCAAAATGTAAACTATCTGATCAGTAATTAAGAGATAATTTATAGGCTTAATAACAAAAGAAATCTTAACACTGTAAAAATCCACATCGTTATTTTTGAATAGGTAATGAGTTACTTCAGAAAACATTAAACTTTGAAAACGTGTATTTTGAAAACGGTAAAAGATATCGAAGTATTCCAACGGATCTTTCGTTGGAGGACTTAATTCTTTAACTGACAAGTAAAACAGCTCTTTATGGTGGCATGTCACCAGACCTTTAAGTGCAGTACTTAGTAGTCAGAAAGAAGGCCACTGTGTGTCGCTCTGTTTTCCTTACAACTTCGGTAAAGTGCTTCCCTGTGGCGGGTATATTTGGCACTGTATTATAAGCATGCGTCCATCTCATTCTGACGTAACTAAAAAGAAATCAACCAATAGCTGTCCTTGCCTGTCTCGTTCCCGGTGATATGGAATAGAAATAGATCTCCCTGGGCCTCGCACTGGATGATATCCTCCATGTTCCAGACTTTGTGACTGCGTGGCGGACTGAGAGTAACTAAAGATAAGTAATGAGATGTTGCATGGAGTGTCATTTGGAATTCTTGGGACTGCAAGCCTTTCTTTGGGAACACAATCCAGCTTTCTGTAAAAAGCAAGACCAAAATGAAGGTGTGAGAGTGAAGCAAATCTGTATTATGACGATATTAAAAACGACTGATATGTACGTATAATCTAAGTAGGCCACTAATCACAAATGATTTTTTCAGCATTTCAAAAACGAAAAACTTTCCTTTTATTGTAACATGTACACAGTTATATCTCACGGTTGCATACCGATTGGTTAGTTATAGTAACAGCCAGTTCGAGATATTCCCACTTTTGGAAGAATCGAGTTTTTCCCTGAGTCGGGAGAAAAATTTGTCAGGGGCGCCCCATTTTGCCTATTTTACACACAGTTCCAGGCGTTTTGTGTGTATATTTTCGGTGGCGAATGGACGGGTTTGGGACCCCATGCAATTTTTTTTTCTTTTTAATGTGATGCAACAGTAAAATACATATTCCGCAGGGTGTGTTGTCACAGATACCGAAAAGCTACGTCCTAATCCGTGGTTCAACAAGCCGTTTTTGAGAAAATCGCAAATTCTTGAGTAGTCGGTCTTGCTAGACCTTTTCTACATTGAGGCTAGTAAGCCTATATATTGTGTTGCATTAAGCTTTTCCCCCATTCGGGAACAGCTTTTTTTATTTCCAGATGAGATCTCCTAGATTGACAGCACATTAACTGTAGGGTGAAGCAGGGGAGCAGCTATACGCCAGGAGAAAATCAACCGTAAACTACGATAATATTAAAAATGGCGCACAGTAGAAGAAAATTAGGTCATCACGACAAAAAACTGCGACCAACTCTCTTGCTATAGCTTACAATACACCTTTACATCCTTTCAAAGTCGTCAGTTCTTCAGCAAGTATGTGATACGGGTGATACTACTTATACCAAGAAACTGTTTTCTGGTTGTTTCATGGAGCTAATACCCTTCGGAGTTCCGTGATTACACTGAAGTGTTTTCCCAGAAGCGCAGCAAGCTTGTATAGGGTTAAAAGTTGAAGGTAGAGCCTCGAATATCGACATTTCCTAACAAGCACTCAAATCATGTTTCAAGAATGACAATGGCTGAAATGACAGTGTCATAACTTGTGTAATGACGATGCTGCTTGTTTAGAATCTCTAGTATCTTAAAAAAAATTTTATCGAGCTTAAACTGATGTTTTGTTTTGAGTCAGGTCAAGAGGTAACGAGACAGGAGTCACGTGATATGGAGACTCGAGTCACATCAAGCAATACATACTCTTTTCAATTCGGCTGTCTGGTACATGTTCAGAGCGCCTCGAATTCACGTAGTTAGCCTATAGGTTGAGTTAAATTATGCTACCCTGATTATATGAGTTGGCCTTTTCGATTGTCAGTAAATAATAATAACTTTATTTTTGAATTACTTACTAAACGTAGGTTACAGGGTTTCTGACGTGGTGTGACTAAAAGTGGAGTCACTGAAACACCGTAGGTAAAGAGTCGAGTCGTGTCCAGTCTCTCAGTTTCGAGACCCTTTATAAAATCGAGTCTAACGAGCTTCACTAACGAGATACTCGATTTCCAATCGAGTCTTTTGCAAGTATAAATTGCTAAAGACAAGTCCGTTTCGTCAACTTTGGAGCTCAAGCCAGACTTGAGTTTCTGGAATGGAGACTCTAGTCTTGTCACTTACTCGTGTCACTGACTCATGTAATTACGACCATATAGGCATTTGGGATAGTTTTTCAGGGAATGACCCAAATGTATACCCAAGAAAATTGCACTAGTTCTTTTTCTCAAAATCGACTCAAGAAATAGGATTTACCCGAAGTCGGGGGAGGGGGAGCTTCCCCCTCGTAAGCCTATGTTACACCTTAAAATACCGCCCTTCACACAGTTGCATTTCTATTGAATATATTAATTAATATTTGTACTTAAGAAACTGCCAACTTACCACAGAAAAAATGAGAAAGGAAGGTTGATCTCCACTTTTCTAATTCATCCGCCTTAGGAACACCCTGTTCGTGGATGTCTGTACTTTCCTGAAGACAAATTGTTTTTCCACCTTTTAATATTATCCCAAGGTATACCGTACATACTCCTTTCTTTTTGCTCTTTGACCCTCTAATTTCCCCTCGCTCTAGGCCGAGGAAGTTATCCTTGGAAATCGTATAAGCACCTTTTAGACTTTTCTCTTTATCGCTTTTAAATATTTTCAGCTGAAAGAAACCTGTTGAATGTGAGAAGAATGAGAGGTTCAACCATACATGTTTTGCAATACCGGTTAGGAATTTGGGGTGTACGACAAAAAATATCGGTAAATCGTTTTCTTGGATATGCCCTCTTTTTCTGGCTAGGGCCTGTGTTGAGTGTGCGATTGAAGTGATAAGTTGCACTTCAAGACTTCTTGCAATATTAAAGGGAGAAAGCAGTCGCCCCAAGTTTATTTTCCAAAATCTGCGAAATCTTACAAATCTCCTCTTATTTTGTTCACAAGGATCTTTCATTATGTTTCTGTATGAAACCATGACTATTGAATAATGAAGGTAAACCAAGGAGTTATTCTGCATGAATTTAAAATGTAACAAAAATATTGCCACATGATTGGTTGGCGCCATTCATGAATCAGGATGAGGGGGGTATACTTATTCAATTTGGGGAACTGCATTTTCCCTTTAATGTACATTTGAGTCGGTTCAATGATACAAGTATATAAACCATGGGCATTAGCCGCAAGTCATCTTACAATAATCAGATAATATTCTGCTGAGTGAAGCGCACATTACATTGATGTATAATATCGGTATTTCAGAGAATACCGATATTTCGGTATATGAACGCCAGGCTTTATAGGTGAAACTATCCGAACAAAACCTGCTTTTTTTGAATACATGACTTGGGTAACCGCGAGTCCAAAATACAGGGTCGCTATAGCACCACTCAACAAGAGAGAGAACATAAAGATCGAGACAAGAATTTATGATTTTACATCCCTGTTTTTGTTCTTAAGTACAATTAACATACTTTTCCTCATTGATAGGAAATTACCAGTCATGTGGAGGGAGGACGAGTGTGTGGGGGTGGGGAGGTGGAGCTTGGGGACGGAGTTCTCTTTGTTGGAAGAGCTAAACTTAAGCTGATACTTCGCTAGTCAATTTTTGAGACATCAATACAGATAACATTATCAATACTATTTATACCATTAGTGCTATAGCATATTATAAACTTCTCTGTTGTAAATACCATACTTCCTGTATTTCTACAACAATTAATATTATCAATTCGCCTTGGCACAGCTGGCTTAGGTAACAGGCTGTACGGAATATTCCTTGTTCAGTCATAGGTGGTTTGGGAAGCTGAGGAGCTGAGTAAACAGAGTCCGCTCAGCGGGTTGGGCACACTCTGTAGGCTTACTACTTTGACGTAACGCGTCGAGTCTCTACTTTTGGTAATCGTACACTCTAACGACGCTCACACTGGCAATGAAATTAATAAAAAAAAACCATCGAAGCAAGACGGATGTTTACATTGTATAATATTTCAAGGCTCCTGGCTGCTGTGATTTCAGCATAAGTTTTGGACTTGGATTTCCGATCAGTGTCAATTTACGGTTATTTATGCTTGAAATGGATGGTGTGTAATTTCGTATTTGATATGACTATACAATGAGGTACACGAAGGAGATAAATCAATAACTGCTACAACGAATTGACTAATGGTAGCCAGTCTCTCCATAAAGCCTTTTCAAAGAAACATCGCCGAAAAATAAAATCCCTTACAATTGTTCTCCCAAACACTGTTCCTTCCCCGCCCACATCTCCCCATCCCGCGTCTCCTCTATTGAAAATACCTTCTTTTTCGAGGTGCATACAGATCATAAGATGGATACAGATGCGAGGTTAAGGATGAAATTGACTGGTCGAAAGGGGAGTTGTAAAGTCTAAGTGGTAGACTTTGGGCATTTTGTATGCTTTCTAGTGGATGAGAAGAAAATAACGCCCGCTCCCCAGGCACGCTTACTGCAAGGACTAGCCATGATAAAGGCAAATTAAATTAAGTTTTTTTTTCCGAACCATGATACTAAAGACAAAACAAAAATAATAATAAGCAGGTCGATATTTTGATTTGTCTAAGCTTAATCAAGAGGAGCATTTAAAGGGAAAATGCAGTCACCCCAATTTGAATCAGTATACCCGGGGATTGCCCGCCCGGCGGACGTGTATTGCTCTTGCACCCACATTGATTGCACTCGCAATACCAACGTCCGCGAACTTTCGCAAGAATTCTTCGTCAAACTGCATAAAAACTGTTAACTATTATTCATATATACGATCACAACAAACAAAACTTAATAAATATTCAAAAATATTCAACGAAAAAACGACTAAAGCAAGTCTAATTACCATGCTGTTTCGAACGACAAATGTCAATGGCGTTTTAGCCTGTGATTTTGTTCGCTTCAAGCTCACACAATGTTGTCCCATTGACTTACTGTGTAAAAGTGAACGCTGTAGCTGAAGACTTTTCGTGCAGTATGAGTATTCATATATTGAAACCAATCAACAGTCGGGAGGTAAAACCAGATTGGGTCATGAATATATCGAGATTGGATGATCTCTGTCATTGTTCGGAGGTGTTAGAGTATGTACGTAAAAGAGGGAGTACATATTCGACACCTGCTATGAAGGAAAATCCGGGGATCCTAAACCACATAAAGGCTCTTTGTGTGACATTTCGCAGATGCTTCAAAGTAAGTTTGCGGCGTCTGCTTATTCCCTTTAACTCGCGCTACATTAACAAATTTTACTGATATACTAATGAATGAATTCTGTCTTCCATGCAGAGGCTAATGTTTGTCGTTGAATAATATGACGTCATCAGATTTCAAATATGTCGTCAAAATTACGTTTATAGGCTATTATATTATGCACAGCACAAGTGAACCTGCCGAGAATGCAGCATCATCAAAGAACGTGCTGTGATTATCCTTAGCGTGACGGTCACCTACACCGACCACCTGTTTATGATTTTCCAAACAAGATATATGTACGTCATGTATACGAAGCGACAACATCTTGTTCTACTGACACAAAAACCAACGAGCCAACTATCGGTAGACAAAATTGTAGAGGTCGATTCACTTCGCTTAATACTTTCTACTTTGGTTTGTCAGCATGTTGGTAATTGTTCGAAGGTGCCTTACATAATAAAATCACCTGTCAGACAATAGCATAGAACAATTCGATAAATGAAAGCAGTGGCCGATACGGGGAGAACAACAGGCGATCCCTACTGGCATCTAAAACACGCGACCGACAAATGTTGGCAAATATTTACTCATTCAATTCTTTAAATCGATTTGTAGGGAAAATCGCTATCCCCTCAATGTTTACCTTCGATTGTTGCTTTTGTTCGAGTATTTGTACAAACAACCGTAGAGTTTCCCTAGCCGACAATTCAGTCGCAATCCTCTCTCATAGGTGGAAACTTCTTTAAGGTTGGGGAATTCCCCCCCCCCTCCCCCTCTACACACACCTTTTTTTGGAAATGCTCTCATTGACTTTCGCTTTTTCACACCCTTGAGTCAAAAGTTTCTAAACTTTTGATTCAAGGGTCCATTATCCACCACACTTTTTCACACAAATATCCACCACTGGCGGATCCAGAGCCTTTGATTAGGAGGGGCCAAACTGGTGGTATAGTGATATGGGGATAGATCTTAGGGGAGGGGGTTTCCCCTTCCCCCTTTG
The DNA here is from genome assembly GCA_009936505.3 of Holothuria glaberrima. Classification (NCBI taxonomy): domain Eukaryota; kingdom Metazoa; phylum Echinodermata; class Holothuroidea; order Aspidochirotida; family Holothuriidae; genus Holothuria; species Holothuria glaberrima. Next base: position 28,260 of record WURT03658607.1, read on the forward strand.
GAAAATTTTTCTATGAATTAATGCCCCAAGATGCAATTTGGTGCAACAAAAGTGTACAGTTGTGAAGTTAATTTTCTTTTTTTGGACCCACATTTGGGTGGGGCCATGGCCCCCGTTGCCCCACCCTGGATCCGCCAGTGATCTCCGCTACTGTCCCGCTTACTCCCTATTGAAAATTTCTAGATAAGTCACTAGGCAAAGCAAAATAATGAAATTAAGGGAAACTGATTTCCATTGAAATTTCTGTTTTAGAATTTGCTTACCTGTTTTTTCGTTGCCTTGAAAAACTGTCCATCTCTGTGGGATTGAGAAACAAAACATAGCAAGTTATGGATAAAGTCTCATACTCCAGTATAGCGCTATAAAGCAATGAAAGTTGAATATTGTTCAACTCTGGGGTATGTCCGTGACTGGCCGGGAGAGCAAGGGATGACCATATATTGTTCTTGCAGCTTTATAGCACGTGAAAATATGGAATTAATGATAAACCGACCTTTAGGCTATATCAGTGGGCTTTATGCAAATGCAGAATTCCTTTTATGGTATAAATGTGCTTTCTAAGAGAATTCCAGACTGCTTACCCCAAACAGCAGGTGAAAAAATCGTATACTGAACACTGACTTTTTACATAAACATGGACAGACGATATTGTCACTAAAACTTTCGCAATTGTTCGGACGAATTTAGAATTAACAAAATAGCCGGTGTCATGGCAAGAACTGTGGGGTGGGACAATGTTCCCTCCAATATGTTGTCCGTTAAGACATTATTACCAAGGAAACATTTTCCCGGCCCGACATATTTTCCAGGGCAGACATGATATCCTTTTACACCGGCCGCCTGGCTACTGTCGTTTGTGTATTTAAGGAATAAATCGCATTTGACGGACTGTTATTGGTGATCATAAACCGTCGAGACTCCAAATGTGGCAAATAACGGACACCGTGTGTTGTGGAATAATAGGTCAGTGTTTAACCAATCAGAATGTAGGATTCTCAATAACGGATGGCTAGAGGTGGTAGAATAAATGATAAATCTGCTAATATTGCTGACAAAATACATTTTGTGGCATAACAATATACTGTCACACCACTTGCGTGAGTCAGTTCAACATCACACAGCATTACGCCGCGGCCATTTTGGTAGCCCAAACGTGCATGCACGATGGCGACACCCTGTTTATACAACGTCAATAGAGGGTGTCCTGTCCATATTACAAGTCCATGGTACTGACAAATGCAGTGCCCGGAACAAGTAACTGAGGGCGTGCTTGGATAAGTGGTTAAAGGGGAACAATAGTGGACATTTCATGAAACCCTTGTTAAGAAAAATATATTTTTAATATCCCTCCCTTACTGACATGTTCGCTGACATTTTCGAAGGAAAAAGACCAAATATCACCTGGTTGATATCGTATACCTTGTACAATATGAGACATCTGGTTCAGTTCCTGAGCATCTCATTATGCCCACATACACTTATTGGGTACGACGATACATTTTAATATCTAAAAGCTAAACTCAGCTGTTTGGGATATAAACATTGATATTGATTTAAGGAGGAATGATGTTTTGCGATATGGACATGAGCCACCCATTTGGCTGTTCGCGCTGCAAGAAAGCACCACCGCGTGCTGCAAATATTATATATAGCGTTGTCTTTTCCCGTTTTATACGGCGCGAGCACCCCACTGTTTCCGTGGCTTGTCTGGTTACACACAAAGTGGTGCCCTCTATATCTCTAAAAAGGTATTTTCAGAGGCAAGGAATCACTAAAGCCTTTAACTCTTAGGTTTTTAAAGACTTAAAATAGCAGTGACGTTTTGACTCGGCTCCTAGCTAAATTTATACAAAATATGTGGATTCTTGGTGCAGTTTCCTTACGGAGAGTCTTCAGGTTTGATATGTGATACATATTATTTCGATTCAGTTTTATGGCAATTTGAATTCGAGTCATAAAAAATCAGGCTGCAACGCAAAGGATGCATGGCGACTTCATGGAAAGTATAGTAAGTTTTGCAAGCCGACGATTCATACTGATTTAGAGTGAAAATTCAGGGAAACATACACTGAGTGCTGAAGAAAATGGTTTTGTAGACAAAAATGCACTGTGCTATTGACCCGGTCAATGAGTGGAACAAATCGTGCGGCACGGGTAGTATTGTTTCTTAGCAGTAGGGACAGGTTTTAATTGCCCATGTTGATCTGTGTTGTGTCCTTGATCAGTTGTTAGAATCGAAGTCCTAGGCATAAGCTCCCTTATAAGCATACTGATGTAGTACATACTTTATTCATTCATAAAAAATGAAAGAATCGCCAGATGCGCCAGCTCTGATACATCACTTGAATCGATGAGAAAGAATCTGGGAGGATTGTGTCCTTACCCATTCACTGGCTCAAATGGACTGCTGGCCCCTTTGTTGGCTTTCTCTCTAATTTTGAAGGAGAGAAAAGGATATAGACCTTATGCAACACAATGAAGTACACTTACACGCACGACGGGGATTTCGTCCGCGCATAGTACCGTATAGACCTTATGCATTGACGTCACGCGAACGTCATTTTGGAGGAAAACAATGAAGCACACGTGCACGAACGGTGTAGATTTTGCTCGCACGTGTAGTAGACTTACGCGCGTACATGATTGGTTGACATATTAGCTGTCTGCATTGTTGGTATTACTTGCAATGATACGCGCTTTTCCTCAAAACGAGGGCGTTTTTTCTGCTTTGTGACATCATGTGCATAAGGTCTATTCTTACGCGCGTGTCCCTTGGGAACACAAATCAGCTGTCACAGTCTGTATTTGTTGGTGAAGGTTCCAATGTCACGCGCTAATTGCCTCCATAGGAGGGCGCACTTTTTGTTCCGTGACGTCATATACATAAGTTCTACTTCTGGCTTAGTAATCTGGGAGATATTTATCTTGAAGTTACCAATGTATGGAGGCTGGCTCTTTGCTTCAAAACTATCAAGGCATTGGGTACGTCTGCTACAAAGGGCCTCAAAATTCAAATTCCCCCTACATCCTACCCACCGAACCACATAACGACTCTAGTGCTGTCACAACAACTTTTATATCCCTCACAAATATCTTTCCACATGATTTTAGAGCACAACTGTTGTCAAAAAATAAGCAAATTTCAAAGATAACTCATCATAGCAATAACGATATTGCTCAGGTATAAATTCTTCCACACGTCTCGACCATGTCTGAGCAGGTTTGACAGTGTGGACATGTAAAACGTGTAAATGGAAACAAGTGTCAACAAGCATCAAAGATAACCTTGTTTTTCATAAAAATGACCTGTAGATATCCGTTAACTTTGTGGTCTCTTAAAGGCAAATGGGAATCTTCGAATCGGTTACTCCCCTAAGTTCTGACGTATGTATGTTTCGACACAAGTAAACCTAATACCCTCACACAAACTAATAAATATAATATAATAAATACTAATACAAGTTCAGATTACGTCTTAACGTTCAACGGGCCTCAACGGGAATTTCCCCTGGAACATCATGAATTAACTTCTTGCACATATCGAGCGATTCTTTACAAAGATTTTGACAAAGGGCCAAAAATTCCATTGTATTTTAGGTCATCTGAGAATGCTGGCGTTCAATTAAAGGTGACTGTATTTGAACTTGACGATACCATCAACTTTTTGACGTAGTTAATGACGTCACCCATACAGAATTAAACAATAAAGAAGGGTCACAGTCAGTGTTTTGAAGCCCTATTGCAGTAGGCCTGTCTTCAAAAGTTCGGTGTACATTTATAGAACACGTCACTAGAAACTGAGAAAGAAATGGTTGTACAGAGGGAGTAACATGTCATAGACTCTTATTCAATTTCTTAGACGTATAGAATGTCGTTTACTTTAGGTTAATAGCTAATGTTAAGTATTTCTTGGTTGGTGGCCCGTAGCCACCAAAGGCAATAAAAGGGGCGAGATAGCTACCAGGGGGAGAAAGATATTTTAAAGACAGAAAGTCACCACAGCAAAGTACATTTTTGGTGTAAGGGTATCAAAATTCTCAGTTGGTTACTGCTTTTTGTGACATCAAAGTTTGCAATTCAAGTAATACAGAGTACAGTAACTCACATTCCACACAATCTGACAATGAAGAGGGGTATTTAGATTACACATTATATCCTTGTATGCTCACCAGGACATGTCCTGAGGCAATAAAATAGGTTAATGTCTGCACAAAGAAAAGCTTTAATATACAGTTATGGGAGGTGCTAAGTTGCTATGTTGGGAGAACTGGAAGTCTGGGATGACGAGAATTGCCTTTTAGGGAGCCAAAGATACTACAACGCATAAAGAAAATTGTAAGATTTATTTAACAGTGGGAAATTTCTTACTCTCCCCCTCCCACCGCATCATGGCTAACGGCTTAGGTTCAGTCAACCATTGCCAAATACCACCAACATTTCGATAATCTCTCCTCTAAGACAAATAATATCCGACAGTTTATTTTCGTCAGTGTAGATATAATGCATACATCGGCTTCCAACATACGCTTCTAGATCTCTGCCTTTTGGCTTTATGTGTAGTATCTGTTCTTTTCAGCCAGTCTAGAACTGGACCCCGCATATGCATGACAGAACCTTGGTTTAGAAGAGGGGGTCGAGAGATTAGTCACGTTCAGTCTAAGGTGCAGTCTCTTGGAGACGTAGCTCCTTTGGGGAGCAGAACTCTTTCGGGAGTAAACGTTTAGTTTTTGCCCCTTAGCTCTTCGTCAGAGAGTCAAAGGGACTTTTGAAAAAAGCTTGCAACATAAGCTGCTCGTCCCTAAGATCATGAGTAGTATCTGTTCTTTTCAGCCAGTCTAGAACGGGACCACGCATGACAGACCATAGGCGTACGAGGCGGGTGTAGGGGCAGACTGCCCCCAGAAAAAAAATCCTGAGGTCGAAAATTTGGGCAGGAAACGACAAAAATTCGGGCACGGAATAGGTGAAATTCTGGCAGAGATGAAGTAAAAGTAAAAAGATTGCCCGAATTTTCTGCTGAGCTCCCGAATTTTTGATTGCCCGAAAAATGTGCAAAAGTTTTCGCGCGCAAAGCGCGCATGTAGTGATTTGGTGGTCTATTTTATGCACCTGAACTACAGCGAATTTCGGGCAACTTTTTGAGATTCGGGCAAAAAATTGTCTGCCCCCACAAAAAAATGGAAGAGTCCCGTACGCCTATGTGACAGATCCATGATGTAGAGGTCTGAGGGTCGAAAGGTTGGTCATGTTCAGTCTTACTTGTCTCTTGGAGACGTAGCTCCTTTGGGGAGCAGAACTCTTTCGGGAGTATTCGTTTGGTTTTCGCCCTTCAGCTCTGCGCCAGAGAGTCGAGGGGACTTTGGAAAAAAGAAGGCTTCCAACATACGTAATGCAATCACTCGTATGACCAGCGAACTCGTCCCTGGTATGACCATGGTCCAAGTATTAGCCCAATGTTAAGACGAACTTTCGCCGGAATGGAAAAGGTACGTTGTGCCTGGACACCTCCCTGATTGGAATAATAGAAACAGAAACAAAAGGCAGAGACTCATCCTCTCTCCCAAACACACTGTAGGTTTAGCGGCTGAATTTTCATAATTAGCGACTGCAATCTGATTGACAGAAAAGTGGGTTTATTCAAAAAATGCCTTTCAAAATAAGCCACTGTGACTGGTCAGTGACTTGCAGATCACTCACAGTACCTGATTTACTCACTTTGGTTCCCGCTTGTACCTGATATTTGGAAACAAAATGGCCGGTGCAGTGAACAAATCGACACTTGCGCGCTAGGTAGACGTGTAGCCTATTACGCCTGCATACAAAATGGATGTGAAAAAGAGGCGCATATATTCGACATCTGCTTCGAAGGTAACATCGGCTCGTCTGCACATAGGACTACAGTATACACTAAACTACACTGAATTTTCAGGCCGCACTCTTCTGGAGGGAAGTTTCAGCTTTCATCGTTGGCAGCCTTATCATTACCGTCATACACCGAGGAAGTACTTCTATGGTCATACTGATGACTGACTTCACCACTGGTGTAGCAACGGTGGCGTGAGGGCGACAGCCCCATGAAAGCTTGTCTCCCTTACTGGGATTTTGAGTGTCCAAAATACATGTTCGTAAAATATATCTTTGGTCTGAATGATCTCTAATCCCCATAATGACCACGGAACTGCCCTTCGACCGCGGAACGGTAGTAGACTAAATTTGCTGAAAAACCTGAAGTGATATAGCTATAAACGGCCTGCCCAATCTATTGCTCTACAAGACTGCAACGCGGTCACTCACTGCACTACTCACATACACAGTCCAGTCGGCTATATCATGCTAATCGGCCGTGTTGCGCTGTTATACTATCATGGCACCAATATGTAACGAAATCATTTTATCCCACAATCCAAAATTCGAGATTAGCTCTGGACTACCAATCCTGTTCATTTTCTCTTGGCCCATTGTCCACAAATTTTATTAGACAACCCGTTAGTAAATTACTCTGCCGTTCTTGGGCTACATCAGTATGTTACCTGGCTGAAAGCCCAGTCAATCTTTCTTTATTTTCCACGCACAATTTGCAGATTCAGTAACGCCTGCACGCGGGGGGGGGGGAGCATGGGGGTACGCCCCCAATCGATTTCCGAAAATTTCCCAGAAAATTTTTAAAATGAAACACAAAGGCGTTGAAGCTATAGATTTCTGTAGGGGGTAGGGTGACGCGTGTTTCTGACTGAATGGTCTATTTTAATCACTTTTTTATCACAAGTCGTTCTCAAACTATCAAAATTCTCGCAATTCTTCTCAAAGTGTCCTCACCTCACCGCCTAGCTGCGTTTAGTACAAATACCGTCTCAAACATATTCGCTATATTCAATGATGCGGGTTCTAAAATTAGTCGGATTGTTCTTTTGCATGTAAGTCATTACGGAGAAGTAGAGCATTGCTATAATGCAAAGTAGTGGAATTCAGGGGAAGACAATTTTCAATGCAAAATTTCAGCGCGCTTTGCGTGCATTTGTCACATCACACACTCCCTGTTTTATAACCAGTATTGGGACAGTACATCATTGTGACCAAACCCCTTTTACGACAAAAGTACATCTTCTACCTCTGCATGGACCTCACATTAGTAGAGAAAAAATTTTATGGGGATATGTTACCCCTCTATTTAGACAACACACCTTTCCTTTACAGCCAAACAAAAGTAAAGATTAACTTAATTTCGAAAGTTTTCTAGTACATGAGTAGTTCGAAAATTTGTCAAAGATAGCACAAAACATTTCTCAAGGGGGGGGGGGACCCAGGACATCACCAACACAAGGTGAGAAGAGAAGGAATGCGAATATGCACAATTTTACACCGGCTTTCTGGGGTTATCTGGGATGGGCTTAAAGCACCATCAAAGTGACCCCAATCACCAACGTCTGCGCGGTGCCACTGTGCAGATTTGCCGAAAAATGTCAATGCCCGCGTCAAACTCACAAAAGATGTGCATGATATTTCAAAGTAACCTACCAGACTGTTTTCTCCCTATTTCAATACACTATTTGATGACTAGATCAAGACATGAGATTTCAAAATAAAGGATGTTTGGAAGACATAAGAGCAACTTGCAAGGCGTGGGAAGTGTCCTTTCGATCTAGGAGGCCTTTTAAGCTCAACTTTCCGGGTACGCAAGGCATCAACTAATGGTGGCACTCTGCTTAGATAGTAACAAGCCGTCCTCCCATGAAGTGGTCAAGCCCGCCCCCCCCCCAGCGCCTCACTAAAAAATCTTGACTACGCCACTGGACTTCACAAAGGTAGAGGGATGACACATGTTGTCAAAGTTCACCAACAGTTATAGGAGAAAAGAAGAATAATGAAAGAAAAAACCCAGTCAAGCGTTGCCGCGTGATTGACGTCACAATTCTATATTCAAAAGCTTCGGAGAAGTATCAAAGATCATTCCTGTGAATGGGGATTTCCCCCAAAACTACCTGCCACCTTATTGTACCTTAGAATCCTTAATGTACCTCGTATTCCAGATTTATTTCAAATGACTCGATACATTCTTGTCTGGACATAACAAAAAAAGGTAAAAAAGTTACTGGGGTAATAATTTAGAACAGGGTTTCCTTTGACAAACATAATGCTGAAAATATAAATGAAACTAACACTGTGATGAGTTTGATAAGGTCTTTTACATATCTGGATCACTCAACATTTAAGATCTTTATACTAGTCCTGTGCAACCACATGTAGAGTACGTGTACAAAGTGCAAACCAAGTATGGAATCCAAAATGTAAAGGTTTCTGCGCTAAAAGGCCTGCCATACAGTCAAAGGCTGGTAATTTTGGATTTACCTACATTTAGTTATCGTCGGTTAAGGGGAGCTATGACAGGAGTCTTCAAAAATAGTTAGTGGCAAATATTATGCACTCATTTCCAATTGTACAAGGCTGTTTTACACGAGGACATTACAAAATTTATAAAAGGTCAATGTATCTATGTGGGTAATTCAGTTTGGGAGTGTCGTTAAGCAGGGCTTACATGATGTGAATTTGGCTACGACTTATAACATCCTACAACTCGGCATGCTACCAGGGAGTTGCTAGCAACTCCTTGATGCTACCATACAAAAGTTCGTCGGACTGTGTCTGTATCTCAATCATTTGACTACCTACACTTTTGCCACAGAAGTAGGCTTTAGTAGGCTTTTGAAGTCTGTGGTAAAATTTTCAACATGTTCAGAACTTTTTATATGGTACGAAATTGAATCATATAGATAACGATGTTTAGTTTCGATACTTTTTCCAAAAGTCTCCTTTGACTCTCTGACGAAGAGCAAAAGGGCGAAAAGATAACGACGTTTGGCTTCGGTTATGACATTTTTTATGATTTATGCTAGACGTCATTACATGCCATGTCTTCCGAGACTGTGTTATGTCGAACCATGACATGGCGTGTCGTATACTTAGAAATCGCATGCAAAGATGGCAAAATCATACCAAGGCAAATCTCGTTTGGAATATACATGGACTTCTATTGCCTTGTCTAAATATTGTATAAATGCTACTACAGCGAGGTCTCCTCTCTTCCATTGGCGCCCTTTTCGCCATTCTTCCACCATTACGTGCAACTTTCCAAAGCCTGAGGAAGTTCACTTCCGGCAATTAAAGAGATATTTTGGGCGGCTTGGATAGTCGGTAGGGTAGTTGGATATCTGCCTACCAGCAAGCACCCAAAATGCCACAAATGCCATTCCAGCCACTCCCTCTCCCACCAAGTAAAGAAGCCCCTGTTCTGCATTGTCGCTGCCTAGTAGCTCATTTTGAGACTGAGATTTGCCTCAGTTGGGAAATAGCCTACAGAATTTTTCATAAGTATAATGTGAACTAAGACTTAAAGACATATACACTCGTCAACCCAAAGAATATTTTTAGTGTGGGGGTATCAAAATATCAAAATTCCCAGTTGGTGACTGCTCCTTGATTGACAGCAAAGTTTGAAAATTCAAATGATGCAGAGTGGCTCACATTCTACACAATGCAAACAGAGTGCTTGGATAACACAACATAATCTTGTATGCTTACCAGGACATGGCCTCAAGGCCGTCGCGACCGGGGGTGTGGGGGTGTCTCGCCCCCCCCCCAGTTCGTCAGAGCGACGGTAGTCGGAAAATCTGAAATACCAGATGGAATTTCCGATACCTCAGTCTAGCATATTTTTCTGACTGAGCCAGTGTCAACTTTGTATCTATTTTCGAACTAGATCAAGTGAGAATAATACCAAACATTATTTTCTTCACGTAAAATCGAATTAAAACTG
>WURT03658608.1:0-18388 GCA_009936505.3 Holothuria glaberrima
ATTATCGTGGCTTTCACACCCCTAGCTGCAGGGAAAATCTCTAAAATCTGTAAGACCCATATAGTCTAGTTGGTATCCCGGTCTCACTTATGACACCCCCATACATACATTCGCCCACAATCGCTAAAAACTTTCCATATAAACCTTTGCAAGTGGATCTCAAACGTTCTAAACCACTCCAAACTGTATGATTTAAGGCAGTGGTTTCCAATCTTTTTCGCTTGGTGGCCCCAAATTTCTACTCCGCAATCTTGGTGGCCCTCAATGACGTGTCGGTGGGAGGAGTTTGATTTGATTTTGGTTATGCAGTCTAGAACTGGATTTTTCGCATCCTCGTCATCATTGCATATTGAACCACTGAAGCTAAAGCTATATGTACAATGGAATAGGGCCTAATCTATCTTCAGCATTGCGCCGCAGTTCATAGGGATAGTTGCCGGTGACTGCATCAAGAAAGTCATGAAAGCTCTTACCCAAGCAATACACTGAAACAGCCAATAACACATTCTAAGCGGAGCGCCACCATAGGTTGGCGCGTAGCGTGCCAAGAAAATTTTCTGACAAAAATACTCCACAGATCGCTGGAAGCGTTCTCACGCCTCGGTTTGTTGAGTTAGAAAGGCAACTTTAACATTTTTTCAAAGCACCTTGTTGATGTTATTGATATTGTTCCCGGCCTCTCTTGTACAACGACTACCTCAAGATCGGTCTGTTATAACGGCAAACGCGGTTGTTTGGCCGGGCACGCAACATCTGACCGATAAGTCGCGTATGAAGTATCCGCGACACGAGTCAGATCACTGGCTCTTAGATTAGAATCACTCCCGTTGACTATTTTTAATGAGACATTTGGCAATTATTTTTTTCTCCCCCAGATTTTTTTTGCGACCTTCCGAAATTTTTTCGTGACCCTCAAAAGGATCGCGACCCTAGTTTGCCGACCACGGATTTTAGGCGAAGTGGGAAGACTCACCATAGCAAAAACCCTTGAAACTGTAAAACAATTATTGTTTGGGACAGAACTAGGAACGTTGAATCGGCATATTTGCAGTGTGAGTGCAATGTCCCGAATATTAACTACAGTCACAATGTCAACATATTTTTGGGCAGTTGGGAACAAGTACGAGTACACGTATTTAACATGAAAATAGGTACATTTGCGTAGCCTATACACTCTAAAACGGTTTGATCAGCTGTGAGGGCATCGAACGGAAATCTGACTTAATACTTGACTAGATTTGGCTCAAACCTGAATCATATCAATAGACCGTATGCATATGACGACATATAGAACAGAGAGTGTGCCCTTGGCTAAGGTATAAGCGCGTAGCATTACAACTAACACCGATGATATACATGCTAACGCGACAGCACGTTAAACCGCCAAAGGCCGCAGATATCTGAGTTTGGCGCTACAAATGATTCCACAGTGTATAAACTGAAATACTACACGTTCCATTTGGTGACATGATACTTGAGTCTTTGAATGCAGTATACAGTGTTTGATATAGCCAACTTTCACTCGCTAGAATAAAGAAATTTAGGGCTTAATGTTCCTTTCCGAAGAGATAAAAACAAAACCTTGTGCACGTCTTAAAAATTTACATGCCACATTTACGTCCGTAACAAACGACCTTTTAAAGTAAGGTATACTGTATTTTTGCGTGCCATAAGGTTCAAGTACAAGTGTTAGGGTCAGGTATATATATATAGGGGGGGGGGGGCTAGCATTTACGTCTTTGACTTACGTACACCAACACAAAAAATAGAGGTTATTTTGTACCTGTCGGATACGCGCCCAAGTCTACGTGCGGGTGAGAAGGCTATGTTGTGCATACAGTAAGTCCCAGTCAGCAATATCCGGCGCTCCGCCGGTGGCCATAAGGCCGACGGAGGGCTACTGGAGGTCCACTATCTGGACAAAAACTTTCATGATAGGTGGAAGGCTTTTAACCAATCAGCGTCATCGCCATCGGACTGGAACGAGCGAACATTTCTCTGGCGTACCTTCGGAGTGGCCGAAAGCGGTACGTCGTCGGGCCGACCAAATTTTGCTATCAGGGGTGTACCACGGTCATGTACCAGGTAGAGCTAGCTTCATTGTTTCTCCCTGTACCATGACGTTGGCGAAACATCAATGCATATAGTCTATACCGATAATTTCTCTTAAACCAAATCTAGTAAAATAATTAACCAGATGCTGGGCGGATGCCCGGTTGATCAAATTGGGCTCAAATTTTGACCTTGCCCTTATTAGAGAGTACAGTAATGGGCAAATTTTAACTCTGTGTGTACGAGTAGGAGTACAAGTTCATTCTCACCAGTTTAAATACAGACCAGTATGCGAACGGGTGAGTACGGGTACATACTTCAAGTGTATGGTGATTATAATATTTTATCACATATTTTGTCAAAATATGTACTAGTGCGACATGACAACTGTATCCAAACACCTCCTTATTCTTGTTTTAAATTAAAGGTGTTTAAAGGTAAGAATGCTTCTTAGATGACCTTAGACAATATACTTCTATTTCAAATGATGCATGACTAAGGGAAAATTTGCACGGACTTCTACTTTGGCATGCAACAATACGGTACTGTTCCGACGTTGTACGTAATGACCAATGTTCATACGTACCTTGAAGAGTTTGTAAGTTTAAAAAATTACTTCTCTTCCATGTATACTCAGTTTGGTAAGTTAAGTTGTAGTTGTAAATTCCAACTGCCAGGTGGAGGTATCAGAATATCATATTGTATGATAAATCTGCTACTCTCTGTAGACATGGAGAAAAGAAGAAGAACCACTATTAGCTGAATGTTACGTAATTGTTCTGAAAAGAATATAATAGACTACAAGGAATTGGTAGTGCATTTTCCGTGCAAAAGTTAAATGGCGAGGTTCCCTGAATCTGTAAAAGCTGAGTACGGTACTACCATAGTGTTTGTTTTTCTTATGCTTGTGTAAAATCATATGTCTTTTAGTTTTTGTCGTTGTGTTTTATCTCTTTTGTTCTTTTATCTTTTTTATTACTTTTGCAGAGATATAATGTTGTTGTCTTTACGTGTTATTTCATCAGTCTCTTGTAAGTTGTACCGGGCCATACTGGCGAAATCCAGAGAAATAAACTGTCAAAATTGAAACTAGCCCTGTTGTAACCATCTGTAAAGTCAAGCTCATACTTCTTGAGTTATCGCAGCGATGAAATATAAATAGACCATACACGACTGTGCTCATACCTTGTACATTTCGTTTGTATAGTTTGTAACTGTGATTGATATTGAAGCATAAACCCTGTTTCAGAAAAGGAAATACATCTAAGCTTATAGGAAGTACCTCTTATCAAAAGTGATAGAACTAATATTTTTTTCTTCAAAATACTTTGATTCATTACTAGGAAGACACGGCAAAGTTGAAATGTATTGTTTCATATGCTCCGAGTTTTTTTAACATTGTTGTCATAACAGGGAAATGAGTTAACGCCATTATAATTTCTGATATTTTAACTGGAAAAATTGTTTATTCATGAGTATATGATAATTCAGAAAAGTTCCTAACATATGCGGTACGAAAGTCACTGCTATACGGCACTCTTCTGAATATGACATTTATCAGTTTATACGCAATACTTAGGTGTAAACAAATAATAAAAGATTTAATACATGTAACTTTGAGAGAAGGAATACCACGGTGTGCAACCACACGTTTTGGACCAGCTATGAGATGGATAACTTATCGAAAACTAAGTGATGCTGACGTACTGAACTAATTTTTCAATTATTTCCTGTTCTTTGTGAGTATGATGCTGTTCATCATTCAGTTTACACCAGCAAGGTGAACGGCTCTGCGAGGTTTGATAGAAGTTACGCAAAAGGCAACTAGACGAATAACACACGAAACGTAAAACAAATCTGTTCCTCTATGGGCGGCGATTTGTTCTCAGTATTGCGGACACCACCCCATTTTCAAATAATTTACTGTGCGGAAAATCAAAGTCAATTGGCGCTTTCTTAAATATTGGGAGACATGTCCACCGGAATTGCTGCCCATGCAGTTCCTTAAGTTTCGATTTTTTGCTTGATGCAACTTCACAGTCCAAATAGGTGAAAGTTCTGGACTTAGTGGGTGACGGTTCCGCGACTGTCTTAGTGTGTCAAGAAAAGGGCTTCTTGTTTCGTCTTTCGGACGATTAGAAAATACCCAGTATCGGTTTCTAATTGACCGATACATTTGTTTTGCGAAATAAGTTTTCCTACACTGCCCAGCCTATACGTATGATAAAAATACGAAACCCGGAACAAAACCCTGCTTGCATCTCATTTCGTGTTTTTTTTTTTTTTTTTATTTTTTTTTAACATCAGTGCAATTAGGCTCAAATTCTGAAGACAATTACAGCTTGACTCCCGTTCAGAAGACAACTCTTTTGTAGCTACATAGTCCTTCAACCGATTGCTTCTTGTGGAAAGCTTGAAGACTTCCCAGGCTTTTAACCCTCTTCCTTCCTCATCATTCATTTTCCTGAAGCGTTTTCAGTGTAAGGGTCAGGGCACGGCCCCCATCATTAATGATTTATCTAAAACATACCTTTAAATCTATTTTTCTCAGGAAATAAATTACAATTCAGTATTACCGTAAGCTAACTAATGCTCCACCGGAAATTGAATCCAGTAACCAAAGGCGTATGGCCAGGTGAGCGGGTATTGTGACGAACCCGTCTAATGTTTGGTAATGTTTGTAGACGGAATCAGCCCTAAGTGTAGTATCGAAGATTCAATCTCTTGTCTGCAAAAATAGAGGTATGTTTTTTGGATATATTATCTCTTCGAAACTATCATACCAGCTGCGCTGAATTGACGTAACTGCAGGCAACAGATATAAAAAGGGTCGTATCTTGAACCTAAAGCTCATAAGGTTCTGAAACTACAAAGATTTGGCCAACCCTGAGATTTGTAATTGAAAAAGGTGATCGCACGTGATCGTGAATTAATGACTTCCTGACTTTTATGACAAACCATGTTAAGGGAAATCGGTTAGAGACTACACAAATGATGCTGAGAAGCTAACGAATTGATTTTTAAGGAAAACAGGTTGTGATTATGTCGAACAGGGTAAAGTTGAGAAATAACGCTGAGTAATCATCATAACAGACGTTACTATACCCTGCTAGATGAACGCAAGGAGGTTTTACGATGCAAACCCTTCGATGATTACTTCATGCAGAACCATATGTAGGTCATTATTGGATTATAAGTAAAATGCAACTTGTACGTTATAAACTGTGAAGACATATTGGTTATGCATTAGTACCTTATTGGATTCCAAAGCAGGGGTGGCGTCAGGATTTTCCCGAAGGGTGGAGGGGGGTTCCCCCGACGAGGGGTAGTAACCCAAAGCCCGACAACGGCGATGAGTTGACAAAGGGAAGAAGAACACAAAGCGCGCCGAAAATTTTCTCGCTTTCGTTACAAAAATGGGAAATTGGGGAGTTTTATTGAAGAAATTTTGAATAATTTGGATTTGTATGGAAGGTAATTTGAAAAATTTGGGTTTTTTCTGAAGGAAATTGGAAAATTTGGAGTCTCTATTGAAGAATATGCCTTATTACTATGAGCAAAGTCAAGCGGATCATCGGCGCGACTGAAAGTCATTGGGATTCCATATTTTATCGTATGGATTAAGGCTCCCCGACTGCCCGACGAAAACTGGAAAATTTCCCCGACGGGGACAACCTTCTCCGACGGAGGAAATGGCCCCTTGCCCCCCGCTGGTGCCACTCTTGTTCCAGAGAACTTTTTAACAGATAATATCCGATGGAGTTCTACAATATGATTGAATGTCGACGTTATTTATGTGTGAAACATCTGCAACACAAAGGAACACTGTTTCAAAACTCAGCTTATATAATTTTGACCATTCTCAAAACGTTTGAGTTCACCAGCCTACAATTGAGTTAATTTCCAGTTTCTCATATTAGATATCGATCAACTATTGATGAATTCTGTGTTTTGACTTCTTCGAGATTCACGCCGAGAAGCAATTTGCATAGAAGTCAAGACACAGTGACCATGATTATCCTCCAGAATTCGTTAAACTGGGCTCGGTGGATTGCATTGCTATCGGAGGGAGGTCTATTCTTAACAAAATACAAATCAAGCAAAGGTGACATTCAGCATTCACTAGTCAGTAAAGGAGGGTACATCAACGTACCCATTAATCTCCGATCGTTACAAAACCAGGTCTATCCCTATCAGTTAACAATTTACATACTTCTCTTAGTATATTTCACTCATTTGATTTTCAAGTTGGTATCAAATGGCTTATCTATTTCAATTTAATATCCACTGTAAATGTTAATAACCATCGTTTTAGCATTGGTCATTTGACTTAACTTCTAGTGATGGGGCAACTTTTACAGTTAGAGTGATGCGCTTTTATAATTAATATAACACGATTATTGTAAATCGATGATTCAATTTCCGGGAAAATAACGTCGTTACTAATATTATACTGCTCTGTGTCTTCTTCCCCGAGACGAGATATCCTCTTATTGTCTCCGTGGGGGAGAACCAAGGGGCGTGTGATTTCTTGTTTTATCTTTTATGGTAATATACGCTCTCTTTTAATAGAGTACTTAACTCGTTACTTCATTACTTTCCTCGAAGAGCTTGCTAGAAATTGTCGATGTGAGCCTGTGAGGTTGTCAACCTATTGACGGAACAATTGTGATAGCTCCTAGCTCGACAATGTAAACCTAGATCATCGCACTTGATGACATTATAATCACGCAAAGGTTTGAAGACCTCCCCACAGGAATTGACGATAGTGTGGGCGCATGATGTTATTGCCAGTAAAAGAAAATATGACACTTATAAAGCGAATTTCAAATTATACGTTACTTTATGAGACGGAAAGGGGTTGGAAGAAATGTGACAGTTATGTGAAGGCACCAAGTTAAGGGATCCGGTGTGATGGATAAGCTATCACGTTGTCATTAACGGCAGGAGACTGCATTAAGAAGCAGGTGATACATGGGTGTGAAATGACACCTCGTCATTTCGTATCATGACGGTATTGGACACAAACATCTAAGAGATTTCTTCTGTTCATTTCAACAGCATTGATCGTTACATGAATCCGACCTTGAGAAGTATTGCTTTGTATACCTAGATAATTTAGAATCGGATTTTGTTGGCATAAACGCAGATGGTGGTATACATTCTAAAAACGTTCGGCTCAAATTTGAACCGATATGATCAAATTGGCACTGAACAGAAATCTGGTCAAATATTTGACTAGATTTGGTTAATTTTGAACCGAAAATTGTTAGTTTAGAACGGAAATTAATTAAAAAAAATCGATCCTTTTTGGTTCAGTGCCCGTTTGATTCGTTTTTGGTTCAATTTGAACGGGACGTTTTTAGAGAGTGTGAGAAACTATTTACGGCAGTGGACTGCTTGGATCCTCTGTATCTCTCCATCCAATTTACCCTAAAATAGATCGAATCAGGCCCGTAACCAGATTTGGAGAACAAGGGGGAATCAAGCTCGGGGGGAGGGGGTTGGCGGCAATAAGTTTTGGTTAAATGGAGAAGCAAAAAATTTCACAGAACATCTCACCAAGTCATTGAAACTTACAAACAGCTGTAGGGTCAGTGGCGTACCCAGGATTTCTCTCAAGGGAGGGGCATGCAGTATGATGTGTGATTGCCAGCCTGGGATTGGTCTAGGGGGAGGGGATGTCCCCATACCCCCCTTTGAAAATTTTTGAAAAATTGGATGTCCTTACATGCAATTTGGTGCCACATATGCTACCTTTTGAAGTAAAATTTGTGTTACAAAATTTACGTATTTTTAGGAACTAAAAAACTAAAAAAAAACTGGCATCCGTTAGGGGGGTGGTTTGGCCCAATGTCCCCTCCCCCTGTGTACACCACTGGCTGGGATATAGACTTAGGTATTACTGACATTATCTGAGTTTGGGGGAGTAATTCAGAAGTATAAATTTCTATTTCCTGCAGGTTCCATAATTTCTGAGAGTGCTCATACCATGAGCTTAATTTTCACATGCCTACGTTACTTGTGACCCACAAACCACATTATTGATCCTATGAAACAATCATAATCAAAGCAGCAACACACCACGATATGTACACCTCTAAATACCATAGAATAATATATATATATATATATATAGTGACTACTCGTTATCCGCGCCTTCCACCTCTTTCTCACATATTATCTAAACATTTTTCCATTTTACAAATGTCTAGAACACTTAATGATAATTTTAAATCTCCCCGGTCGTGGTTTATAGACAGCCTCCTAACTTAAAATCTCTCTTGGTAAGGGCCAAAGTATCTAAGTACAACGGGGGGGGGAAGGGGATGCTACAAAACACATTCTAAACATTGTGTAACTTGTAATGTTTTAAAAGAGACCAACTGTATTAAAAGCTTTACTACAGGTGAGAAGTTTAGAATTAAAGATGATATAACTTGTAATACTATCGGGGTTGTTTACTTAACTGTATAGACTGTAACAAACAACACGTAGGAGAGAAAAGGTTGTAGCTACGAAGTAGACACCGAGGCCACAGGCAGGAATTTCGGAAACACAATACACCTTTAGGAAAGCACTTTGAAAACTGCAGGGATTTTGAGCTTATAGGGTTGGAAAAAGTCAATAATAATTGTAAGAGGATTTGGGAAGAAGTTGAACTTAAACGGATTTATCGGTTGAATACATTTAAACTAGAGGGCATAAACGTAAAAGAAGTCAAGCATAGGGTATAAGGTTTAGCGGGCTTTCGGGTTCTTTTATACGAGTGTTTTATCTGCATTTTGTGTGGCTTGTACCATCAGTTTACTTTTAAACGTGACCAAGAAAAGACAAACTTTTCGAAACGTCGTTGTTAAGTAGGCTATGCCCACTTGCCTATCCTCGAGGACATACCATTTTGTATTGATATTCTTTAAAATCCACTTGCTCGCCGGTCTTTAATTAAATTTTAACGGATTTTATATTTGATATGTCGAGCGACTGGTGTGTTTCTATTTGCATCTTAATATATATATATATATATATATATATATATATACCTCTAACAGGCAGTCGTTGTGTCATGGAAAGGGGGAGAAGCGATTTTGGGATACTATTAATCAGCTGTGATCATGTGATCTGAGACCTAAATAAGCTGTCATGTTCTGGGTGGTTATGAAAACTCAAAGTTCCCTCATTGTTTGCAGATATTTGGCCAGAAGTCACAAAAGAATGACAGCCAGTAATATTCTCATTCAAGATTTGCAAGAAATTACCTTCTATGAAATGTAGCCTAAGCATGATACGATAGATGGTTCATACGTAACCAACTGCACTTTGTCAGGGGATAAGTCAGTCCCTTCTATTCCACTAAATTACAATCGTTTTACAACACCCTCAAACCTTCCAGTCACTTGTCAGAACAGTAAGCCTAACCTAACGAAAACAAAAAGTAAGGTGACAGCTTTCGAATTCAGATTTTCGTTCATGCAGACCAGACAATATATGCACTGTATATGTACGTGTTGTGTGAAACATAACTGAGGACGCACAGAACTCATAACGTTGAGAGAACTCAAGTGCTGACAGTGCTAGCCTGTGCGGCCACGTCATGTCCCACTGTTCTGATCCACTACGCCGTAATCAGTCGGGATTGGGAATCTATGGGCAATTTTTGTCACTTTATGTGTTGAGGAAAATATCAAAACTTGAAAGTATGTTATTGCACAGGGGCCTGTCTATCATGCCTGCAGAGCGGGGGGGGGGGCAAGCCAAGGAGCAGCGGGCCTAGCCCCGGTTACGGGCCTGGATCAAATTCTCCAAACAAATTTACTTCCTGTGACGCTGTGACTCATCTAATCTCATAAATTATGTTAAGGTCAGTATTCTAAGTGTACGAAACATGACATGCAGCTTATTTTGAACAATCGAAAAAGTGTAGGAGTTTGGTTCTTCTCATTCTATGCTTCCACTAGTACAAAGCTCAGGTACCGCCAAGCTGGGTAAGTCTGTCCACATAAACTAGAAAAGTTTACAGAGGGGACCAGTGACGCCATGCCCAAAACTTCACCCGTCTCTAACAGACTAAGTTACACAAAGTGGGCACATGCGGAAAAGTTGTAACATGTGGCAAAATAAATCAGATTAGCAATGATCTCGATTTGGTAAAAGGAAAGTAAGGGTTGACAAATATGGCGAACTGATAAGATGCCAAAGACGTAGCCCATACTATTCGGCATAGCAAGGTACAATTTGCACTAACATTTCCTAACATGGAATGGCACTGAAACAAAGGTGCACCTAAATGGCAAATAAAAAAATTCTTGCCCCATTTCTGAGATTTTAAAAGGAAGATGCCGGCACAAACTGAGTGTGTAGGGAACTTAGATATGGGTAGGACTCAAGGTAGCTGACAATTAGTTAAGTCTGTGTTCTCAACATCTCGCACAGCTTAAATGACACTACTGAAACACGTTACTACACCTTATAGATGGCGCCAGCACTGTCAAAATGATACACATTCCTAATTTAAGTACACATTGCCACTTTAAATGCGAAATGCAGTCACCCCAATCAGAGTTTGTATACCCCGTCATTCTGGTTCATGAATCGCCTATTTCGATCATGTGACAATATTTTTGTTAATGTATTGGGAAATTCAAGGAGAATTTCTCCTTACTTTACCTATTGTTTGTAATAGTTATGTTCAAAACGTCTTCAGAGGTACTTGTAATGCATTGAGAAGAGATTTGCAAGAGTTTTCTAATTTTTCAAAGCAAATTTTGTGACGACTGCCTATTGCTTTAAGAAAAAAAAATGAGGGATTTTTTAATTTCAGCTTAGCAGAAAAAAGCTGCTTTCTTCAAACTTAATGGGGTTTATCGAGTTGGTTCACAAAATTCATGATTTTTTTTTTACACCTGTTGAGATTTACTCTCATGTCGTGATGGTAAATGCTCAAACTAAGAGATTCTGCACCTCTTACACACAATTAAAATGGCAATGATAGAGTAATTAATGATTGAAATCAGTTATTACAAATTCGCGACCAGACACTTCTTACCATAAGGTACAGATCATATGCAACCCCTGTCCACAAAAACTACAATTCCTCACATTTATTGGTAACTATAGAAAGTGATACATGAGTAATGAGGCTAATGAGAAACATTGTCATGAAATGATTCCCTTCAAACTAAATCACAAAATAATCAATATCAACTCAATGAGCCCCTTTGAGTGCCTGCACATGACAAGTTGGTCTTCCTAAAATTAGATTGCCATCTATTGTACTTTATTAATTTTTGCCTTTGGGTCTATAGTTCAGGTCTCGTAGCTCCCTGTTTAGGTGGAACAGTGAGTTTGAACTAAGACACCAGCATTTAAAGCCTTCTGCATTTGTAACGGCATACACTCTAAAAAAGGTCTGGTCAAATTTGAACCGAATCTGATCAGAGGGGCACCGAACAGAAATCTGATCAATTAGTTGACTAGATTTGGTTCAGAAATGATCAGAATCGGTTCATTTTTGACCCTGATCTAGTCAAATGTTTGACCAGATTCCTGTTCGGTGCCCCTCTGATCAGACCTTTTTCAGAGTGCAAGCAATAGGGAAGGTTAGTGATTGATCTTTCATAACCATTAGAAAAAAAGGAAGGTTTGAAACAACCTTTCTAGTGCAGTGAATGCATCATGCACCTCCAGCCCCGTTTATTTGTCCAGAACTATAGTTTGATTTGGCTGTTATGAACCTTATACGCTTATTGTAAGAGTTCTTACAGCTTTACACCTGCAATGCATTTGTTTATAGGATCTTGGAAACGTTTTCAAACCGGCTAGCTTGAATAAAGCTTTTGTGATCATCGTCGGGTGCACCAATAAATATTCAAGTTTTATTATCATAATTTGAGTGTGTCTTCATGGCTGTCAACAGATCGCGATTATTACTCTATTATCCCACATTCCTTTCAAGTATATTATAAAACTACTGAAGACAAATGCATCCTTCAAAGGCTTTTATCGGCTTTAAATCTATTGTTTGCTGTTGATGATGGATTAGTCCTTTCTCAAAGTTTCCTCTATCCAGATTTATTTTATTAAAGATAACAAAACGCCAACCGGCTAAAATAAATTACTCTGGAATGTAAGCAATGATCGCATGATAAACATATCCAAGTATACAGCTTTATCTTCCTTCAATGACTTAAACGTGATCTGATTATTTAGGTGAAGATTAATAATTGAAAAGGGCTTTTTTCAAGGCTTCAATTTTAAGGAGATTCTGTTAGCTGTACACAATAAACTATTTTGGAAGGTTTGACTGTAACTCTTTTCGGCAGGTAGTCACAAAAATAGATCTCGCATTAAGCGCCGAGAAAAACAACTATCAATTTTAATGTAGACTCTCTTTTAGTGCCTTATCACGGCAAATTAATTCTTGTCAGATAGAAATCAAGATGTGTTGTAAAAGTTTTTGTTTTAACTTTAGTTAAATATTAAAGTAAAGGGGTTAATATAGCTAATTGATGGGGCCAAATATTCCCTATGATTAGTTGCGAGAGAGGAACATAATTCTATGTCTGAGAATGTAGGAATACGTATACTTGTCTTGTACCATAATATCTAAAACAAAAAGTTGGTCGCCCAACTGCCTAAACAAATAAGAGGCCCTTTCTTGCAGTATAAAAGTTCATTTGTAAACTTAACAGTATAACCGTTGCACACTTCGGGTTTGTTAAAACGAGCCCCTCTCCTATTGCCCTTTGAAAAGTAGGATAACTAAGTGGTCAGTTCAGTGTTAAACTAGGGAACTTCTACAGTGGCCTGCTGGCTAAACAAACAGAATGTAGGAGAAGCCGAAGAGAGTATCAACTATCGATCATTTAACTAGAATTTTGCTTTCTTTATTGTCCCTTGCTAGATTTCAACACACTCCTTTGAAATATTGAATAAATATTCATCAATTCCTAGTCTTGAAAAAGTTCACTTAAAACGTATAAAGTATTAAAAACCTCATTTTACTGGTAATGCGTCGATTGCTTGAAAATTTAACCACTTTACTTCCGTGTTACTTTTTGTACAATTACACATGTCAAATAAATATCTGTGAAGGTGTCTTTCAGACCAGTACATGTGATAAGGTTGAACCTGTGAGCTTCCAAGCAGCACAAAGACAACACTCAAGTGACGTCGTGACTAAGGCGATACAGGCAAAATAATAGGGCCAATGCGCACGGTCTCGGAAGAATTTTTATGACTGGCTAACGCTAACCCTTATCCCTAACTTACCCTTTACCTTAAAGGAAAAATACAGTCATTTTAATCAGAGTTAGTCTGCCCCGACATTCTAGTTCATGAATGGCCTAATTTGATCATGTGACAATATTTTTGTTAATGATCTGTGGAATTCAGGGAGAATTTCTCCTTGCTTTACCAGTTAACCTATTGTTTTTAATAGTTATGTTTAGAACGTCTTCAGAGATGCTTGTAATGCAATAAGAGGAGATTTGCAATAGTTTGTTGATTTTCAAAGCAAATTCTGGGACGACTGCCTATTGCCTTTAACAAAGAATACATTCGATACAATACAATACCATCAGCCAATCAGAAAATACCTTACACTCTAAAAACAAGAGTGAAATTCACTCTAAAAAGAGTGTGCTGAAGGACCACTCCTAAGTAAGAGTGAATTTCACTGAATTTCACTTTTTTTGTTTTAGAGTGTAAAAGACAGTGCGCATCAGCTGAAATAATAGCGCACGTATTGTATACCTTGCAATAGATAATGTTGGAACACGGAAGTGTGGAAGGGTAAACAGGGAGGTCATATTGGAAGAAACTTGCCCAGACTTTGATATAAAGATATCTCCACCTCTTTACATTAGATAGCTTTAACTAGGGCAACACACTTACCTCGTCCTGCGAGAGCTGTAATATAACCTCCTTGACCACACCAAGATACGTAACAAGAAAGGGACAATTTTGATATCAAAGCATACTAGTACTTATAGCTTCGCAATTTAAGGTAGATAGTTGGTAGCCGTAATTAAGGACTGTGTAACTCGTACAATATCACTTTTAAAAAGTGATCTTCCCAGACACTTTAACCTTTACGCTTCAATCAGATTTGGATAAAAGAAAAACGCTGCACCTGCATTCTTTTCCACAGTCAGACTCAGTACAAAACTGAGTTAAGTTGATTGGCAAGGCTAAGCTCAATTGAGAGGATAACAAAATAACCGCTTTGCTAAACAGACTCACCTGTTTGAAATATCTTTCTGACATGTACATGTTTTACGAATGAAAACTCTGCTTTATCTTTACACTTTATGACAATCTTCACATGTTTACAATGATTTAACGGTGGCATCGTCTTTTTAATTGGAGTAATACCTTTCAAATATTTTTGAATTTTTGGGCTATTTTTCGTGTTGTTTACTATTTATCCATTTTATTCATGTGTTAGTTACATCAAAGATGAAGGATGGCAGGCGCGGCGGAACGGAAAAAAATATTGGGGGCTGAGTGCCAGCAAGACTATCTAAGCGGAGCGCCACCATCAGTTGGCATGGAGCGTACAAGAAAATTTTTGGTTTTACAAACCCTCCAGATGGCCGGCAACGACACTTTTCTAGCGTTCTAAGCTTCAGCTCCATGCATGTACCAAGCCTTGACATATGGATCTCATGTCTGCAATTTCTCAAGTAATGAGAAAAAAAAAACAATCTATGAAAAATGGTAATATATATAAAATGAGTTGAGATGATACAAGAATCATAATAAACTTGCATCCTCGTTCATACATTCTGCCTGCAATGCTCCCATATTCACATCTATATATCTGTTACATTGGTCCATCACCCCATCCTAACATGCCCATTACGGTACTCAATTATATATCCCCTAGATCAGTGATTCCCACTGGATTTTTCAAACGACCCAAATTTCACGATTTTACATTCTTCAGTGACCCAACCGTCGTCTGAGATACCAGTTCAGGTAATTACAGACTGCAAAAAAATCTCAATGACAACTCCTTTTTTATTCACACTCACCACATGATCTATCGCACATACATTAACATGATGAAATTATTTACGCTTTGCGACCCCCACGACCCCCACATGAGCACGGGACCCATCAGTTTTCACCTCGCGACCCCCTTTTGGGTCGCTACCCACCATTTGGGAATCACTGCCCTAGATCTTACAAATTTTCAGGAGTGGATCCAGGAATTTTTTCAGGCGGTCTGAATATTGGATACCGTAATTAACTACCCTCGGTACAATCTGGTGCACAGTGGCGTACCCAGGATTTCTTTCAAGGGGTCATGCGTATGTTGCGTGATCGCTGGCTTGGGAGGAGGGGTCTAAGGGAGGGGTTTCCCCTGTCCCTTTGAAAATTTTTGAAAAATTTCGTGTCCTTACATGCAATCTGGTGCCATATATGCTACCTTTTGATGTCAAATTTGTGTTAAAAACTTTAGGTATTTTTAGGAACTAAAAAAAAATCGGCATCAGTGAGGGGGGGGGAGGGCATGGTCCAATGCCCCCGTGTACGCCAGTGCTGGTGATACTTCTTCCAGATCCTGGATTTCCCGATACTTCCCGAAATTATTCTCTTCCCAGAAAATTTCCCTAACAGCACCAAAATTTGTCGAATTTCGGGTAAATTCGGGAAGAGTGGAAACATTGGCTATAAACCTCTGCAGCTTTTGAAACTAGTCCGTCTCTCGGAGACAGTTCGTTGGCGCATGTTTTAAGCTATAATTCAAACTGGTGGGGTGTAGAGATGAATGAACACCTCCTCAATTTGGACACCTTTTTGGTTTGAAAATGAAGATTTTTTTTGGCAGTTTTGGCCCAATTTCTCCTAATGGAGAAAAAATGGATGGAAATGTTTTTGGTGGCTAAAGCCAGGGGGCCGGACCCCTGGACCCCCTGGATTTGTCATGTTACCAGTGAATTTGTCCCCAAACCCCGCTCAAACTAACCAGAATCCGTAGGAGTCACGAAAATAGCCAGGACCAATGTGATCTGTGTTCCAGTTTCCTGTCAGTAGCGTATGAGGAATGTCGTGCACATTATTTAGCCTATCTCAAATCCAAAACGGTAGCCTACACCGTTCAACCTCGCGAAAAACGATCGGTAAAACCAATGCGATGCACGTGGGCGAGATACACAATAATATACCGTACTGCTTCAGTCAGTGCTTCCACTTCTCAGGGACCGCGGAGACGGGGTTGGGGATGATGAAGGGGCTTCAGCGCCTCCAGTATTTTGTCCTGGTGGGGCCCTCTTACACCCTAAAATTACTAGTATATTGTGTATTGGACCGATCAAGAATATGTTCAGCACCCACTTCGAAATTTTTCCCGCGGTCCCCACTTCTTGAAGCACTTGGCAAATATTCGGGGAGGGCTGATCATACCTTTAGTCCCCCGCTTTTTCAGTTAAGCCCGACCCTGAGGCCCCCCCCTTCGGTTCCACCTCCACTGGAGGACGGTGAACCTGAAGAAGGAAGAACACACATTAAATGAGTGTAAAATGAACTCCCGACACTATTCGTCGTTTTACAGACACCATTGTGTTACTTATTTTCTGATATTTGTGATGTAAGTAACAACAGAGAATTCCTCCTTACCTTCATCTTTTTGCCATAACTTAAATGATATTGCCTCAAATCAAATTTTTTGCAATATTTAATTGACATTTATTACACTCGGTCAGTTGTAGAAGGCTTTCAGAGCGTCTCCATTGATTTCTTCTCTGTCCTGCACATCAAAGGATGCTTTCATTGTTTTTCATGCTGACAGCTCGACCTAAAGATGCAGGGTTGATGGGATCATTTCACTAGGCGTATCTTTAAATAGTCCGTGCATACTACAAATATTCTGAAGGTTAAATTTGTTTAGGTAGCCATACTGTGAGTTTTATCACCAAGGCTTCCAAACTGCAGCGGTTATGAAAACGTTTCTGCCACGTGATGCATCAGATCCGTACGGCGTCTCCCGTACAAACAGAAAGAAAGGAAGATAATTAGCAGTTGTGTGTGGTTGTAAACATTGTCTTAACTCTGAAGGTAGGGATAAAAATGACACCAAAATTCTTGTCCTTTTTCATATCACTTTGGCATACTTTTAAACAGGAGGAAACAATTGTATGAAAGGAAGGCAGCATAATGGAGTAAAAAATCTCATCCCCATCATATTCTTCACATATCTTGAATTGTTAACAAAAATTACAACATGCCGATAAGTAGGTAATGATAAAAGACTTCTTTTCAGGTATTCGAACTTTGAACTTTAACCCTTGACTCTCATTTAATCTTTTACCTAAGACCCTAGCAACCATAGGCCGTCAATCCTGGGGGAGGGGGGATACGTCCCCCCACATTTCGATGGGTGGGGGACACAATATCAAATGTTCCCCACATTTCGTAAAAGAGTAGTGTCGTGGCTCTATTTGATAAGGGCCTACGTGTCTCAGCATCCTGCATTCATATCATCGTATATGAGAAGTTCAGTTCCATGAAAAGTGACTGACCGTTTACCTGTTTTTTGCTCTCAAGAACCCAAAATTTTCGGCGCGCTAAAGAGCCGTTAAAGTTTCATCAATACTTCCATTCCACATAGCTAGATAGCATAACCTTACCAAGTAACAGGCAGGGGTAGCGAAGGTGTAATCTTTGGGGGGGGGGGTTGTAGAGATCATGTTTTGCACCACAGATCTGGTGATGCGTAAAACGAGCGCGAAGCGCAAGCTTTAGCGGGTGGGGCCCAGGGGCTTGCCTTAGGGCCCATACTGGGGTCCAGGGGCAAAGACCCGATGGGGCCCAGGGGCGAAGCCCCCGAAAGCTCTGAGGTTTTAGCATATTTCTGGCTAAAAAATTAAGTCCCAAGGATAGGTATATTTTGGTTCATGATACATTAATTAATGCAACGATTCCTACTAATTTTAATGTGTAAGGCAATTCCTCCCGTCATGCCATTATACTTCAGGAGCTGAACCTCACGTTTAGAATTTGAAAACTATGCGTTCAGCATTTGAACACTAGACTTGTCAGGCGTTCAAATACGGTTAGTTTTCAAATAGGTGTCCGGCGTTCAAAAATGGAGAATAGTGTTCAGAATCTTAACACTAGCGTTCAAAATTTGCCTCGAACGCCAGGCTGCATTCCAGTGGCGTACCCAGGATTTCTCTCAAGGGGGCCATGCAGTATGTCGTGTGATCGCCGGCTCGGAGAGGTGTAAGGGGAGAGGTGTGCCCCTCCCCTTCGAAAATTTTTGAAAAATTAGGTGTCCTTACATGCAATCTGGTGCCACATATGCTACATTTTGAAGTAGAATTTGTGT
>WURT03658619.1:7439-18387 GCA_009936505.3 Holothuria glaberrima
CAGACGGTATTCCTCGCTGGTCAAAGTCTCTGGTAACTGTTGTTGTTGTTGTTGTTGTTGTTGTTGTTGTTGTTGTTTTGCACTGTTGAAGAAAAGTATGAAAATTCCATCCGATTTCCCGTCCCTGGGGTACTCCTTAAAAATGTCGTCGCAACTCGATGGGGGTCAGATCCAAAACTATCTGAGGCGCGACGGGACGGAAATTGATAGCTCTTACTTCAATATTTTCCCAGAGTTTATACATAATACAATAGTTCTTTGTTTTTATATACAAGTAGGTCACACGCAATAATTAGCAGCAAAGAAAACTGCAATTGTCACTTACATGTTGCCATGGTTACGAAACTTAAAAACGTGACGGGACGGAATGATAAAATGATGATACATTCACACTTTAGACAAAGTACTGATTTTTATCAAATTTAATGGGAATCAAATACAACTTTCAATGTTACCGCAAAGTACAACTAACCTACTTAATACACCATAGAGGCATCTCAATTTGGTATTTGTTTCAGTTACAAAATACTTAAAAAATATGATCACGCGACGGGACGGAACTTTGTCAATATATAATACTGTGTAGTGTTCAAACTTCTTTGTCTGAAATTTGGTTTTTCCTTGATACACTAAGGAAAGAGTAGTATTGATCATTATTCTGATTTTTTTATTCCTTGACGTGAGGTCGAGAAATCTATGCATTCATGCAAGCATATAGTGTATGTTCAGTATGTGTGTGCGTTTGTGACACTTAGCTCGTTAACAAGATATCTAAAGAAGGGAAACTCCGACCGTTCTCAAACTTGGTTCATAGATGGCCCATATTTAGAGGAAGCAACCTATTGTTTTTGACAGAGGTCAAAGATCTTCTGGGAGTCAAACTCTGAAAAATTTGTTAACACGATATCTCAAGGTGGGAAGCTTGGATAAATTTCATACTTAGTATGCAGAGGCAATGTGGTGAGAGGAATAATCCTATTGTTTAGGGTGGAGGTCCAAGGTCATCTGGGGTCACCAGAGGTCAAACAGCAAAATTTCTCAAGAATTGCCAAGGTCAAATATGAACATGAAACTGCATAAATTTTATATTCTAGTTTTGTGTGATGGAGAAAAACTTGGAAAAGGCTAAACACAATATCTCAAGAAGGTTTACAGTGAAGTAATCTTATACTTAGCGTGTGAATGAACCATGTTGTGTGGATGATGGATGATCCGTAGTGTTTAAAATGGAGGTTAAAGGTCATCTGAGTCACCAGAGGTGAACAGGTCAATAAGCTGTAAAAATATGTCACTTGAGAACTTGACAACCTTGGTGAATCTGACAATCGCTATCATGATATCAATTTGTTTTATCTCTGTCCATGGATCTTTCATTCTGCTCATATACGTCAACAGTAATTTTATAACTCC
This sequence comes from Holothuria glaberrima, assembly GCA_009936505.3. Classification (NCBI taxonomy): domain Eukaryota; kingdom Metazoa; phylum Echinodermata; class Holothuroidea; order Aspidochirotida; family Holothuriidae; genus Holothuria; species Holothuria glaberrima. The sequence goes on from WURT03658619.1 coordinate 8,850, forward strand.
ATAATGAGACTGCAAATTTGGAACCACTGTACTGTTTATTTTTATATATACTGTATTCCAGAGGCAAGGAATCACTAAGCCCATTGGCTTTCATGTTGTTTGTTGTTTTGCTTTGAAATTGTATCTTTCCCATAGCAAGTGAATAGGGTGGGGCTAGTAGTGTGTGTCAACACACTGCAAAATTTAGTACCTCCATGGAGTCACCAATTTTGTTTCCTCTCCTGCTTGTGATTCAAATATTCCGATATTAACTGTAGCAAGTAGGCCTATAGGGCTTGTATTTAAATACAAGAACTGTTTTTATCCACAAAATACCCACACATAGGCTAGTCATTTTATTGAACACAGCTGATGATGACACTACTGTATGTAGAGTTGTACTGGCCTACTGGAGTTGAACATGATGGCCTCAGTGCCTTTACTCTAGCACAAGGTGTGACCAACTGTTAAATTTGTTCAATTTTACAAAACATATAAAACTTACTATTTAAACTGACTTATGATTTTGATTGAGTATGATTTGAAAAAAAAATTGGTGCATATTCTGTCACTACCTATTAGTTCTATTTTAATGTGCAATTACTGTATTATCAACAGGAAGGTAACAGTGTAAATTCTATTATGTAGTACAAAATACTTATAAAAATTAAAGGGTCAGTTAGTTTACATTCATAAAACTTTCACAGTGTATCAAAGAGAACATATGCTAGGTTTATTACACAGCCCTTGGGTATTTAAGCAGTGATAAAAAACTCTCTAATTGCAAATTTTCTGTCCTGTCGCACCATTTTCCGTCCAGTCATGAAAATTTCAAATAGACTTGTTAACACTTTGAGATAATCGATATTAAAACATATTTGTTGTTGATCCTAGGGACCTGAAAGATTGATAGTTCACAAAGTCTTGTGCGGATTCATTGATTGTATCGTACGTAAAATAAAAAAAATCATGTCACAATGCGACGGGACGGAATTGGGCCAAATAAAAATGGTCCACGGCCAGTTTAAAGGGGATTTGGAAAAAAAACCTGATATTGATGGAAGTACCTTTCAACATGATAAATAGAATGTCCCCTAAAATCTCACTATAAAGTTATTTATTTTTAATAGGATCAAACTGAGCAAATTCTGTCCCGTTGCGCTCGCATGACACCATTTTTAATTTTCGGAGCGTATATCTCGGAAACTTGGCACAATTTCGCTGAAAAAATATGGTCCCACAAACTTCAGTCTGTATCCTTCACCACCACACAAAACTTTTCCTACAATATATAAATGAATTTTTTTAGTTTTGGGTGACAGGTTTTGGATCTGACCCATGGCCCATAGAGGCTGTTGCAGATTAAACGTGAAGGGTAATTCCAGACCCCTACGTTGGATATGGCTCGTTTGCTACTTAGCCTTACAATTCTGTATAGCCGTATGAAATATGTGAGGGAGGTACCCCTCGAACAACTTAGTTTCAAGGCATATATTCCCGTCATGATTGTTTGCCAATTAGGGAATTTTTAGGGCAAGCATTCTTCTGCCCAATTTGTAAAATGTCTTCCCGTAAGCCTCTGCTGTTGTTTGTCCAAGAACTGTTGAAGTTGCTCATTGAATAAGTTATTATTTGGCTAGTCTGATGTAGGACGTAGAGGGAAAAAACAATGAAAGGTTAGTTCACCAGATCAGAGATTTCCCTAAAGGAAAAATTTCATCATCCCAGACAGTTCCATATCTCTCAACTAATTACTTCTTGTGTCAAGATCGTCACTCTCAGGTGACATTCCCCGACTTACATTGAGGAGTGTCACAAGTGCACCGAAGGTGCACGAGCGCGAAGCGCGAGTTTGCTCGCGCAGGGTCCAGGGCCCCGCTAGGGCCCCTTGCGGAGTGCAGGGGCAGGGTGCACGGGCGGAGACCCGTTGGGGTGCAGGGGGCGAAGCCCCCGGAAGCTCCTGCTATATAAGGTAATAAGACTGCCGTAAATTAGATCTAGAGGCCTTATTGATCAGGTTTTTTACGTTTCAGATTTTGTGAAATTCGATGTCAATTACGGAGAGTTCAGGTTACTCAGAAGAAGCCAGCTAATAAAATCCCGAAACATACCCATGAAATGAACAAGTCTTGATAAGTTTATTTTTTCTGATGGGTGAATGTAATATGTAGGGTAATTTACACGTGTGTTACTTTCAACACGCTATACGGCAGAATGGCTATTTCGAGTGTAATTAATTACACAAGGAAAATACATTGACAGGACTGTATATCCTACGTTTAAAGGGAGAGAGCAGTCGCCTCAAGTTTATTTTCAAAAAATTTCTAAATCTTACAGATCTCCAATTATATCGCATACAAGTATTTACCATAATGTTTTAATACAAAAACATTGATATTGAAGGTAAACGAAAGAGTTACTCTGCATGAGTTTAACAAACAAATTAAAAACCAGAATGCCAACAGGCCTTGTGATTCCTTGCCATAGAAAATGTTGGGATTTTCTTGGGAATTCTTGGGAAATTTTGCTTTTCGACCTCTGGTGACCTCAAATGACCTTTTACCTCCACCAAAAATACAATAAGATTCTTCCTCTTAACATGACAAATTTATATACCAAATGTGAAAAGTGTCGGTCATTGCTATCTTGAGAAATCATGTGTACAAGTTTTTTGATTTTTCACCTCTGGTGACCTCAACTGACCTTTGAACTCCACCAAAAACAATAGGGTTCATCCTCTCAACATGACATACCTATATAACAAATATGACAAGTGTCGGTCATTGCTGTCTTAAGATACAAGCCATTTACAAGGATTTTGCAGTTGAAACTCTGGTGACCTCAAATGACCTCCACCAAAAACAATAGGGTTTAGCTCTTAACATGACAAATCTATATACCAAATTGTCAGTTATTGCTAGCTTGAGATATCGTGTTTACAAGGTTTTTGGTTCTTGACTTCTGGTAACCTCAAATGACCTTTGACCTCCACCAAAACAAGAGTTCTTTCTCTCAACATGAAAAATCTATATACCAAATATGAAAAGTGTTGGTCACTGTTATCTTGAGATATCGTGTTTACAAGCCATTTACAAGGTTTTCGCAATTTAACCTCCGGTGACCTCAAATGACCTTTTACCTCCACCAAAAACGATAGTGTCCTGCCTCTCAACATGACAAATCTATTATACCAAATATGAAAAGTGTCGGTCATTGCTATCTTGAGATATTGTCTTTACAAGGTTTCTGGTTCTTGACCTGCGGTGACCTCAAATGACCTTTGAACTCCACCAACAACAATAGGGTTCTTTCTCTCAACATGACAAATCTATATACCGAATATGAAAAGTGTCGGTCGTTGGTTTCTTGAGATATCGTGTTTACAAGCTAGGTGTCACAAACACACATACACACGGCACACGCATACACACACGACATCACCATCGCATAGATTCCTTGCTCGCCTTCGGCAAGGAATAAAAAAATAATGTTACATGACTGAAAGGTGCCAATCCTGAGTTAGGATAACGGAGTACCCTCATTTATATTCTGGACTGCATTTCCCCATTAAGATCACGGGCCAGTCAAGAAGGCTGCTTGAGATGATTTTAAACTACTCAATGATCGCGAAAGTTAACAGCACTTGTTTCATCCTCAAACCTATAGTTTTACTATGAAATGTTACAGCTAGTTAAAGGAACTAGCACGAAGTGCGAAGGAAAGTCGATGATAGTAGACCTACTCCTGCATCATAGACCAGATATTGATAACTTCCTGTCTGACGGGCGATCGGAAATGCTCGACCCTTTGCTAAACGACCAAATAATGAAAAAATACTCACAAAATCTCATTCTGTAGACTAATTCTATAAGTTTTGAGCAATCAATGTGCCTCTTCAATCTTCCCCTAAACTTTAAATCCCCCGACTAAGGAATTTCCCTCGACTGACTTCGGAGGTGAGGGCCTGTGGCCCTGGCCCCCCTTTACACACGCTATTGAACGTCTGCTAATTAGCCCGGGTAACACCACATTTACACTCACTGTTAACATCAGGGCTGTATCTGAGTCCACTGGAGCCGATTCCGGGCCAATTCTGATTCCAGTGGCCACCCTTCCGGGTTAATTCCGAGTCCAGTACCCTCCGATTCCGAGCCGATTCCGATTCCAGATTCTTCAGTTCCGGGCCGATTCCGAGTCCGCACATTTGACAATGTAGCATGTCGTAAAAATGCTTTTTATACTGTTCTGCAATTACACTCAATTGAATACGGGAATTTTTCTGAGTCGATTCATGCCCTGGTTCAAGCTGTATTTTGATTGACTGTATGTGACCATTCATGTGTGGAACTGTGCACCAATAACAATGTAGCCCTAGGAAACAAATATTCAATTTTCATTTTTGTGTACTCAGCTGGAATCGGCTCCGAGTCCGACGGTCCAGCTGCAGCCCATTTCGGGCCAATTCCGATTCCACAACCTCATATTCAGAGCCAATTCCGAGTCCAACGAAAAACTGACTCGAGTCGGGAATTGAGTCCGGACTCGGACGTTACAGCCCTGGTTAACATATATGCATACCTATACATACACAAAACATTAACACAAACCAGCCATCCCAACACTTTCTCTTATGCTTACATTCGCTTACAGCTTTCATTGGCACTGATTGGAATATGAGTGTTTTTCGTCATGAACTTTTTAATATTAAACACTGTTATATAGATGTAATTTTCTGACATCTGGCATTAAAATAATTCACAAAATACTGTAGTATCGCACTCGGGGAGGGATTGTTAGACCTACGCGACTTGTTGTTTTCTTTTTATCTCCTTTTTAGGTGATCTAATTTGGGAGCTAAGATAGAGGTAACCTTTTTGAATGTGATAAAGACCTCGTGGTTTAAAGGGGCTCATTGAGGTGGTTCACAAAATTCATGATTTTTTCACACCTGTAGAAATTTACTCACACTTTGATGGTAAATGATCAAACTAAGAGATTCTGCACATCTTTACTCACAACTGAAATGGCAATGACAGGTTAATTAGTGATTAAAATCACTGATTACAGATTCGTAACCAGACACCTTTTACTTTAACATAGTAATCATAGGCAATCCCTGTCCACAAGAACTACATTTTCTCACATTTTTGGTAACTAAGGGAAGTGAAACATGAGTAATGGTGCTAATTAGAAGCATTGTTATGCAATGATTTCCTTTCAACTCATCACAAAAATAACCCATATCAACTCAATGAGCCCCTTTAAATTGAATATCACATTTTTCAAAAAGCCCCCCTGCCACCCCCCTTAGCTCTCATCGCCCCCTGAGTTGTTCAAACGCCTCTAGGGGGCGATAGCGCTCCCGTTAGGAATCACTGATCTATACGGTAAGTATCCACGACACGTGTTATATTTAACAACCCAGGTCAACGAACATACAGCACTAGTGTCCTTGCTATGCTTTGATCCTCTCTACAGATACGCTCCCCGACGTGGGGGGGGGGGAGGCAACAGCTCGACTCCCAGACAAAGGCGACGGGTTGATGAAAAGATGAGGAACGTAAAACGTTTAGGCACACCGAACATTTTTGGGACTCTTCTTGAAGAAAATTTGAAAGGTTTTAATGACGAATAGAGCCTTTTTGGATATTTTCATTGAAAAATCTGCCCTCATTAAGAGCGAAATCAAGAAATTCGTCATTCGTCACCTCCAAGGTCATCGTTGGGATTGTATACTGTATAGTACCCTGTAAGGTTCCCCGAGGAAAATGGAAAATTTCACCTACGAGGGGGGCGAATCTTTCTCAACGGGGAAATGGCTCTCCTACCCCCACCAGGCTGGTGCCACCCGTGAGTACTTCCATGGTCAAAGTCTTACAATTTTTTAAATTTCAACATGTTATTTTGTTTACTTGTCAATGTTTACGCTCAATAAATAGGTCCTCAAGTTACTATAAACCCAGGCGAAAAAATAAAAATAAAAACAAAATTAGATAACCCTCTACATGGGTTGGTTTTTTGCATTTATCAGATTTTATGTTTGGTTGGCCATGCATCCTTCTTGACACCATTCGCATTCCATTTCAAAGCAAACTGGGCGTTCCATAATGCTCGCATCTACTATTGAATATATCAACTTCGGTATACATTTCACTTACGGATCTGATATCAACTTTTCTATAGACGTTGTATATTAACAACAAGAAAAGGGACACTACGTAGCCTGCTCCAAACTTTTCTAAACTTATCTTTTCAGTGGTGCACTGGCAGGAAGACATTATTTATGATTGACTGTTTTTATACGTTGTCGGATTTCTTCACCATATCTAACAAAGATTTGACCTTACGATCCGGTCATGCACGCTTAGATTTCCTCAGATGTTAAATGAACTCCATACTGATTGATCATGTGTATTCACGAGTCATGGATGTCAGTGAAACTAGCTCAGATATCTTGTGTGTAGCTCAATTGAGTAGAACTACGAAAGTAGTCCGATGATCATAAGTCTACACAGGGAGTCGGTAATTTTGTCAAACAGCAACTCCATCCAGGCCCTTAACCAGATTGACTTAAAGGCCAATTATATTGTCCCAGGCGGTTAAAATGCTCCCAACTGTGTTTACTTCTAGCCCCTCCTCCATTATAAGCTAGACCACCAATGGTGAACACTTCGACTTCGGGGAATCCAGGATTTCAAGCACGAAAGGGAGGGGGATAATTTCATAAGGGTAAATTTCGCACCAACGAGCGCCAACTGTACGAAGCCTCGAAAGAAGGGGTGGGGTGGTCTAAGGAAAGCATTATATTTATGCAATTGAATGGTATTTCTGGCATCCAGCGGTTAAAACAAGAACTACATATTATTGAGCAGCTTTGAGACCGTCTAAAAAAGTGATGTCGAAAAAGGGGGGGGGGCTACAGCCGGGAAATCCCCTCTGGATCTGTGTCTCAGTATTAGTGCAGTTTTGGTACATTAAAAATATTGGAAGATGACTGAACAACATCTGGACACCTATAACCGGGAAGTTGCTATAGCAATTCCTTGCTCTAACTTAGTGACATTCGAAGACGAGACAATATATTCTCACCATGCACGGAATCTTTCGCTTGGACAATCCACCCCAGTTGTAGGCCTATATGCGAAGACACTTCTTGTCAACGGCCATTTACTGCCATTCAATGGCATCTCATTCAAGCTGATATTTTAACAATGCAAAGGTTGACCTTTTTAACTGGTGATTTTTCAGGAGGTAGTCTAGAACCATGGGTTTATTAAAGAATGCGTATCTTTCGTAATTCTTGATTCGATTGCATAAATTACACCCTGAACGAAACAATTACATGCAAATGATGTAAAAATCTTATCAATATTTGAAATTGATACAACATTCAAAGCAAAGACAATATTCGAAAGGAAATTGAACTGTTTATGAGCCGGACAACGTACTACTCTCCCTCCATATATCACAGGGTTCACCCTCCATTATCGACTCCCATCACCTACGTAGCAGGCTGTACGGCGTATTCGTTGTTCAGTCATAATTATGTTTGGGAAGCCCCAAAGAGGAGATGAGCAAACAGAATTTGCTCCGCGGGCACTATTTTCATGGTTCGGGCGGGGATGACACCAGCATTTGCCCGACAGGGGAACACTCAAGCTCCCCGACGGGGGACCTGCCGCAACGCAAAACCCCATCAAGGGCGACTGATTGCGGAAAGAATATCGGAAGCAAAATATTCGGCACGGGCAAAATTTTGGGTTTTCAATGAAGAAAATTTGAAACTTTCGGCTTTACTAAAGAAAATTTGGAAAGTTTGGGTATTTGTGATGGGAAAAACTGGGTTTTAATTGCAGAATTTGCCCTAATTTAGAGCAAATCGAGTAAATCGTTGGAGCGACTCGTCGTCAAGGACTATATATTTTTCGTACCTCTTACGGACGAGGACGGAGAATTTTGGAAATTTGGAAATTTTTTCACCCAAAAAGTTTTAAGTCGCCATTGACTTAATACATTTTTTACACACTTGGCCCCCTGAAAATTTTTCACGCCCGAAGCCATTTCGCCCCCTTCAGTACCTTGTCTGGATGCGGGCCTGAATAGATTTGTGTTTTGAAGGGGATTGCTGCCTTTAGATCCCACCTCACACGCCTCTGTTTAAGCTCATACAAACGATAGGAGTAATGAAACACTACAAAATTCATTGATATGAATGAAAGATGTAACGGTCCGTTTCTGTCTGGAATCATTTCCTCTTAAAGTAGATCTGATCTAGTTTGTAATAGCCAATCTCCTGTTGATTAGTAGTGGCGGTCATTAAAGCTATGATTGGCCTAAGCTACCTGTGTTTACAAACAATGTGTTTGTTGTGTACGCCATCGTAACGGGAAACCGTTGATTTCCATTATCAACCTAACGAGGACCGTCAATTAGTTTCTATTATTATGCGGTGACTGACTGACTTTCTTAACCCACATGTTCCGAAACTGTCTTCCAAATAAGTTTCTAGCTTAAAAAGAATACCGTAGACCCAAATTTGTTATTCTTGATGTGTTCAAAAAGAACTCAGTAAATCTTCGTATTCTGATGAACCTTCCATACAGTTCCATGCAGTTCTTATTTTAACTCCAACTTTTTCCGAAGACCCCTCGACTCACCGGCGGAGAGCCAAGGGCGAAACCAAACTTACTCCCGAAGAAGTTCTGCTCCCTGAAAAAGATACGTTCACGAAAGGACACAGACTTAACTGACCAACCCACTCTCGAGCCTCAGACCTCTACAACATGGGTCTGTCATGCGTGGTCCCTTTCTAGACTGGATGAAAAGAACAGATACTTCAATTACTGAGATACTAGCAGCTTCAGCTCATTTAAGTATATTTCTCCCCATGGATCCTTTATAAAAGGGGTTTTTATAATACAATGGCAATGAACAGATCGGGGTCATACGAGAGATTAATTTACAGAAACACAAGATAGCAAGTAGCATAAGCATATATCATTCTAAAATGGTGGCACCAACATCATGAAAGTGCAGGGAGGTACAAGCAAGACCAATTTTAGGGAAGCCTTTCATGATTTTGTCATAAAACAGACTTAAATTACCAATTACAGCTTCAGACTTGGATTGAAAAGGTTCTGCATCTTCATAGAGCTTGATCTCGGTCTGAAATAAGGTTTTAGGTAAAAGTTTCTTTTTCACAGACTGGGTATTCAAAAATACATCACCCAATTTGTTACTCTTACCCAAACATTCCTGATCATTCAATATTTCAGTTTTAAAGAAATTAGCCAAAGCTTGATACCCAAAACCGAAGGCTGTTTTGTTGTATCTTTCATACCAACGGCAAACTTTAGAGGGTGTGTGCAGATATATATTGCTGGTTGGTTTTATCCGTAATACATCTGCACATTGAATATGGAACTTAGTACTTCTATACTTCTATTGATCGTTGATTCCCTGTTTAGCAACACTATGAATTAGTTAGTTAGATCAGATTTAACGACACATCAACACGAATGTGTTATATAGTGTCAACCAGATAAAAAAGTAAAGTTTA
>WURT03658641.1:0-18385 GCA_009936505.3 Holothuria glaberrima
CCTTTGACCTCCACCAAAAACAATAGGGTTCTTCATCTCAATATGGGGCATCTACCTACCAAGTTTGAGAATGTTCATAGTTTCCCATCTTGAGACATTGTGTAAACAAGAAGTGTCACAAACACACATACATACATACACGCACACATACACACGCCATCATGATCACATAGGTTTCTCTTTTCATCGAAACCAATAATAGTGCCATGACCATTAATAAGAACAGGTGGTGGCACTTCTGCAAAGGAAGAAAACATTTGTTTACTCTCCACAGGTAATGCAAAACCCTTTGTATTGTTTAAAGTGAAAAGGAAGAATTGTACCTCCATGTCATTTGTGAGGAACGGGAAGTGAACAGAAATGATACCACCCAGTATCAAGTGGTTGTATACAGTGGTACCATGTGTTATGTTTCTGTTAGCAAATGTATTTTGGGTTCATGCTTGGCCAGCAAATGTCTTGGTATATTAAATTACTTTGGCATGTCTGCTCCTAAGCAGTCTACATTCTGCAGGCACAACCCACATATATCGTTACTCATACCAGCTGACCTGAGCAAGTTTCCCCAGAAATGGCATTTCATTTTGGTCTGAAACAATAATATGGGCTAACTTTTCAACTTCATTGTAGTCATCAAGTACTTGACTACCATCATTTAGGAGTCAATATTTTGCTACTGAATTCACTTTTTCAGTCACATACAGCAACTTCTGCATGTTTGTTAACCATTCCCACTCAGTCTGATTTCTGAGATCTTGTGTTCATAATTGGCCTGTGGGCAAGGCCAAGGAGAAAGCACTCCATTACCTCATAATTCAAATAAATCACTAGATGTAAATTTTTTCTTTCCCACAGAAAGGCAACAAGCTATGAAGATGGATTAAGACAGGTTGAAATGTTTTATATAAACTAAAACATGTTAAGGGCATGTAAATAATGTGACCTAATGAATGGCACCAGAATTCACAAAATGCAAAAATGTTCAAAAGGGAGCAGTGCATATATATCCCTCCCCACACACCTTTTCCTGCCACATGAACAGATCAGTGAAGTTGATCCCCTTAAGAGTTAGTAATGTCCTGACACAATGTTTTTCTTGCTATAGGATTAGCACTCCTTCTTCTGCCCTAAAAGCAAGAAATGACGGAGATAAGATGCTAGTATTCATGTCAAAGTGTATTCATTGAAAAGATCAAATTTATGCTTAAAGATATAAAACTTTACAAGCTGAGAACAAATTTTATTCACAAACTACACTCTAGCAGCTGATACTTGCTACAAAGTGGCAAAAAAGAATCAAACGTTTGAAGGAAGCTCCTCATACTAAGGACAGGGGTGTTTCCTAAATTTTCTTTAAATAGCATACAATTGGTAGTAGTCGTCCAGATAAAATTCTAAGGGTAGGGGTATTACAAGCAAAATTTCAAACAGGTTTGACCTGGAATACTGCACAAAGATTTCAGTGTGCAAGATAAGCTTATAATTTTTTCAATTCTTGCTTTATTGGTGCCAGGTGATACCACCCAGCAGGGGAACATCCCTGTAAGGATGATTATTTTTGTGAAGCTTTGCAAAAAAGTAGTCTAGTCTACATTTCCAAAACCAATAAGCTCAAGTCAATGACTTAACAACTACAAGCAAGCAAAACACTTACATGAATATAGCTAACACTTATGGTACAAACTATTTGGATTATATATGTGTATTTTAAAACTAAGAGGCCCATGTCCAAACTCTGGAAAGCTCACAATTAACACTGCTACAGATCTACTAGTCTTACTGCCTTCCTCATAACTGGAATTTTTGGGTCATTCTGTACTCTTTCCCACACTTGTTGAAAGACGGTATCATTACCTCGTCTAACATACATACAACTAGTTTGCTCTTGTTAACACATCCACAAAGATCTATGTATCAAAACTTTTTTATATTACTACAGACTTCCTCATAAGACAGTTTTGCTGAATGCAATAGATTGTAAATACCAGTCCACCATTAAAGTGAGAAGACAATACAATGAATCATGGAAGGAAACCTGTTGAGAGAATGACATTGACAGACTTCATCACGGAAGTACAAAAATCCTGGGCAACAAGTTCTCAATAAAAGGCAAACAAGATTCTTTGGACGGTCTAGAAATACTCTTGCTTCTTTATTTTTAACACATTTTTACATAGATTGCATACAGAGATTTTAACTTTGGTCCATTATGCAACAGCTTGGTATTGTTCCACTCTCTCCAGGAGCTGATCAGAATAGCCAGGGGAGTAGTATCTGCAAATAAAACAAAAATAAAATATTACAGGTTATCTAAGACTTAAAAATGTTCAATAGGAACAAGTTTTTGAAGGGAATATTCCGCATGGTGTAAACACCCCTACCAGTGGAACTCAATTGGAACAGTAAGACCAATCTGATGTTTGTGAACAAATCCACTTAACTAATTTTTACATGGACAAAACACATTGTGGAGATGAAAAGTGTCAGACATTCTCCCAAACCCCATCCTGTCATCTTAGCAGAGTGGAGGGAATGACAAGGGAACCAACTTTCTTCTGTATGGATGTCCCTACATCTTTCTCTTCCCACACCTCTTTCACTGGACTTCAAACAAAACAAGCTTTTACTTCAAAGTATATACTTTTTCAAAAGTCTCCTGACTCTTTGGCAAAGAGCCGAAGGGTGAAAACCAAAGTTTACTCCCGAAGGAGTTCTGCTCCCCAAATGAGCTACATTCCCAAGGGAAAACTTCAACTGAAAATGACCAACCCCTCAGCCTTCAGACTTTAAGGTTTCTTTGCTGAAACATGCTTGAGTTCAGTGAGTAGCTGAAATCAAGCCTTTAGATAAGTGACCCACAACCATAACTAGAGGTAAATATTTCTTATGTAAACACTACCCCCATTTCTGGATATGAACAAGAACCAGAGGCAATCTCAGGTAAACCACAATAAGAAATCAAACCCATTTAGGCAGGAAACTTAAAAGCAAAATATAAATCATTTTGCTGGCATAGGTGTTTCAATTTTAGGCAAAGGTACTCAGCCCCTCCTCTTCATATGGAAGTGGTCCCATGCACTTATGAACATGTGCACCTGCTAGTGTAGTTGTTGATGACCTACGGATGAAAATGGTGGCTCTGCAAGTGAAAATTTGTGCCTAAACTCATATCAAAGGTTGCTGGTAATTTACCATAAAAAGTGATACATTATAAGGCTACTCACTTGACAATTTCTTCTGGAAAACAGTTGTTGATAGTGTTGATGTATTCATGAAGGGCACTGCCAGGTTCTGACTTAATCTCCTGGACTTTTTTAAGTCCTCCACTTGTAACAAACAACCTTCTTGCTGCAGGATCATGAGGTAACACTTTGCTGAACTGGCCAACAACATGCTTGAGGATGTTAGGAGGTGCATCATGAAGGAGAGGTTCCAAAGCTGGGAGGTGGACACACTTTTGGAGGATGTTCTTCAAAGCTCTCTTTGACTACTCAAAATGAATGAGAAGAAAAAAATCAAGCTTTTGTCAACACCTATTGCAAACACATGCACTTCACTTCTAAGGTGGAGTAAAAGTCAGTGACTGTGGGAAGAACTGAAATTTTTTTCACCTTCATTTATTCATTACTTGGCAATAGAATGATTGCAGGGAGGAAAGACCTAGTCAACAGCCATTTTTACCCAGACTTTGTATACAAAATGAAGTGTACTTTGTTTAAGTTTTTAAAGAAGTTAGGTTGCATTTTTGGAACACTAAATCATCAACTCACTGTACACAACAAATTGGCCTCACTACTTGTTCCGCAGAGTCACAACACCCCACGGTGCCTTAGCGGCAAAATATATAGTACTATTGGAGCTGTTAGTAAATTCCTTAGAGGAACATGCACAACCACTAGAATCTAAACTGGTAAGTATTACCAGTTCTGTTTCAGAGACAGTCCTTTGAAAAGCCAAAGATTTAAGAAACTTATGCTGCTCACTGTTGTGACTAATTATAGCTTCACATAACTGTACTGGCTGGTAAGCATACATTGTAACAAACATGAATCATCCACATGACAAGCATGAGATCCCTCACAGCAATCCTACTTGAGATATCATGTTGGAAAGTTTTTGACCTTTTGACCTCTAATGACCCCAAATGGCCTTTGACTTCCACAAAAAACAATAAGGATCATCTTCTCAATATGGGCAATCTACATGCTAAGTATGAGATCCCTCGCACAGGGATGAGCATGAGATGCAAAAAAAAGTGGATACATAACACACTGATGCCAAAGGCGTCAGTCTGAGCCCGAAGTGTGAACCCCTATGGGTGGGGTCCAGGGGCCTGCCTTAGGAGTCCAGGGGCAACGCCCTGGCAGGGTTCGAGGGGGTAGCTCCCCTGGAAGCTCCTAAGTTTTCCAGATTTCACAAGGCCCAAATGGACTAATTGTAGATCATATTTTGAAGAAACAGACTAATTACAGAAACAGCCTATGCCTAAGCTTAACATTACGTTCACAAAGTTGGGTTAACATTACCTTGTCTTTTCCAAAACCTTTTTTTATACCAATTGGCTTCTTGATATCTATGATCCAGTGTCCAACATTATTTAGTAGCTCACTATTAAGTTTCAACACAATTCAACTTGCAGCATATTTTACAGGCCTTTAGCCTAGCCTGAGTAGTCCAACTACTGTAGTAGTACTGTAGCCCTTTAATAAGGTTATAGCTTATACATCACAACATATGGCCAAGGCAAGTGACTGGGCTGTGTTCTGTTACGTAAAGCACATCCATGGGTCATGCCTTGCCTAGGCTAGGCCAAAACTAGAAAGGCCTAGGCCTAGGTTAGACTTAACTTTTAGCTAGGCCTAATACTGGCCCTGCAACTTTTCATCCCAGTCCCCAGAATGTTACAGTAGGCCTAACATTTGGACTGGAAGCTGTTCAAGGTTATCTTATCTGTTTGATAGCCCTCTCTATGAGAACACCAATTCCTAGCTCCTTGGGTGAAAATTTGTACCACTTTGCCATGAACATCCATCTAAAAATCCCGGAATGACTTCCTTCCTCAGAGACCTATGACAGTATAGGCTCAATAGCAATGCACGTACATAACAAACGTTAGGATAGCAAAAAAAGGTAGGCAATGTCTCTAAGGCTCTAAGTCAGAGAGAGATATTGTACAAACAGACTGCAAGCAGCTTAAAGCTTAAGAAGATGCAGGGAAGGGTGCAGTTGGAGTATTTTGCACATGCCCTGTTAAAATCATACAATCTATAATTACCTTTGGCGATTGTTCTGCATCTGTTCACAAAAATGCATTGTATCTACAGAAAGTCCCAGTAAAAAGTACACTGGCTACAGTACACATCAGACCTTTTATATATACTGTACATCACATCCAAACGCACTTGCATTAAGACACTGGTATGTTGTGCCAATGGACGTACATACATGTATACAGAACTTGCACTAAATCAGAGCATCATGCTGTTTGCTTCCACTTTTACTTTCCACTTTCAAGCAGCACATACAGTATGACCTACAGTAGGAGCCATGATATGACAATTAGGAAAACGGGTATCACAATTCAATATACTGGCTATAAGTATTTCTAGCTGTAGGGAGATGTGAACAAAATACATGGAAATACACATTTTATTGAAGACATCGTGCTGTTCCACAGACGTCTTATAATAAGTCTGTGTGCTGTTCCTGTTTTCTGCAAACAAATTTTGCAATTTTTTCGCAAAAATGAAAAATGCGAATTTGCAGATGTTAAAAAAAAACACGGAAATTTGCATATTCGAGGAAAAAGCTCATGCCTGCTCACAGTTACGCACTTCTGGACATATCATGTTTGCAAGATTTTGACCTTTTGACCTCTGGTGACCTCAAATGACCTTTGACCTCCACAAAAAATGATAGAGATCATCTACTCAATATTGGCAATCCACATGCTAAGTATGAGATCCCTCATAGTTATGCTTGTTGAGATATAGTGTTAACAAGATTTTGGCCTTTTGACCTCTGGTGACCCCAAATGACCTTTGACCTCTACAAAAACCAGGGATGGAAATAAGAATTTCATCTTGCATAGCAGTACTGCTACGCATTTTCAGAACTGCGCAGCAATTTACCCTCAGATTGTATAGCACTTTTGTGGAGGGTCCTATCCGCCTCTTCCTGCCACTTGTTAACTTTTTTTTACTGCCACAGGCATTCCCTGCATCATGATCATCATTGCTTTGTATTTTTAAAGGGCCTCATTTTTGTCCCCCCCCCCCCCCAAAACTGACTTTCAACATGAATGAGTCCTCTGAGTTGGAAAACAGCAGATATGTTCTGTATAAATGCTGGTATGAACAGTAGTACTGTACCAAAATGACCGCTACATGACCATTGACCAAAATATTCTGACCACCCTCAGTGATGCAAATTGCTACCAAAGGTACATCACTATGCAACACCTCCAGCTTTCACTGTTGGAACAAAAGAGTACTTTTTACTTAATGAAAAGATCCCAAGTGACTCCTAGATGACCTTTGACTCCAGCCACTGACTATCATTGATAACCCCTTTAAAATGTCCATCCATCACTGAGTCCAGTTTACATGCCTTCAGATTTGCACAAGTATTTGTTGTGGGGAAAGTCGTATTTTTCCACTGTCTCGTAACAGTGTTGTATATGGCCAATATAAACCCAAAAGCTGTTAAAATAAAGTAAGAAATTTAGGCAAACAATGATGTCATCCTATACTGTCGACCCATAAATAACACTTTTCATGCATAGCACAAAGTCAGAGAACAAATACAACATTTATAAACCACTTTGCAACAACAATTATTGAAAGATTTTAATGGGCCCTCCAGCTCTGTGCACAGATACACATGCTGTAGGTTAGGCTCGATGTATAACATGTTAGGCAATGGAAAACGTTAGAAGCCTTTCTGTAAAAAATTGCCCCGTAGAGAAAAATACTTAAGCTGAAACTTGCGAAAATATTTCAGATTCTCATTTATGGGTGTGTTGCACATGTCACTGACATGATTTGGATATTCTTGACCAGTTTGGGTATTTTGGATGCTTGAATTTAGACAACCAGTTTGCTCAATTGAGACTTACTGTCTACAGTTCAAACTGAGAGAAGAAAACTGGAGCTGGTCTTTGCGATCGTACTATGTACTTATGGGACTAAGATCTTAGCTCTTTATGTTTGGGATTTGTCACAATTTTGAGCACATATTTACTGATTCCAAGTTTACACTGCTAGAATATTAATGGTTTACATGATAATTTTAGGTTAATGTTTTGGGTCATGATTCTGAGGGTGCAGTACGGTACAGAAATTTGTTACTTCAGACACATCGACGTTAGTGCATACTGTACCTGCATGTTCTGAATTACTGCACATGCACATGAAAGACGCACACATACCACATGCTTCTGACATACGGTACAATACATATACCATGCTCTTCGTTTGAAATTTGTTTTACATTCAACTTACGTGCTGCTATGTTCGTCAGATACGTAGGGGAAATTTCAAAGTTTTTTTGCGATAAATGAAAAACTTGGGAACAGATTGAAGACTTTCAAATCTTGTTTTTTATAAACAGTATTCTTGTGATGATTAAGGAGGGACTTAAAGCCACAGCCACATCTGGAAACGCAAAAAATGCTACACATACTGACAACTGCATCGCACGGAGGTACACTTTGCATCGCAAATTGCGATGCGATACCGCTTATTTCCATCCCTGAAAACAATAGGCATCATATACTTAATATGGGCAATCCACACTCTAAGTATGAGATCCCTCACAGTTACGCTTCTTGAGATACAGTGTTTACAAGATTTTGACCTTTTGACCTCTGGTGATCCCAAATGACCTTTGACCTCCACCAAAAATAATAGGGATCATCTTCTCAATGTGGGCAATCCACATGCTACGTATGAGATCCCTCACAGTTACGCATCTTGAGATATTGTGTTAACAAGATTTTGACCTTTTGACCTCTGGTGACCCCAAATGACCTTTGATCTCCACCAAAAACAATAGGGATCATCTTCCCAATATGAGCCATGCACTTGCCAAGTATGTGACTCCTTGAAGTTACACAACTTGAGATATCGTGTTTACAAGCAATTTCCAAGGTGTTCACATTTGACCTCTGGTGACCCCAAATGACCTTTGACCTTCACCAAAAACAATAGGGATCATCTACTCTATAAGGGGCATCTGCATGTAAAATATGAGATCCATTGAGTTTACCGTTCTTGAGATGGAGTGTTTATAAGCCAAGCGTCACATACATACATACATACACACATACATACACGCATACATACACACACAAACACACGAACTCACCATCGCATAGATTCCTCTGACTACGTCAAGGAATCAAAAACCCAGTAAATTTGAGAGAGAACCAATATATCACTTGTGAAAGACATTCTACTCCTCCTCCATCTATCATGTCGGGTGTATTAGTATCTAAAGCCAAGTCAAGTCAGTCACTGAAGTGGCTATGTAATTCACAAAAGAGAAAATTCTCTAAAATTACTCAAGGAAGCTGTTGACTTAATTTTGTCACAACTTATAACAACACATTCGTACAACAGACATTTTTCATACAGGATAAAGTCAAACATTCACCTTTGTTTGTAGATCCTCAGATGCATCTGCCCTCATGTAACACTTTAGGAGTCTAGGTAACACATTGGCCACTGCCACAGCTTTAGCATGTTCTGGAGTGTGTCGTCCTATTTGTCCCAATGCCCATGCTGCTGCTGCTTGGATGTGATCTTCAGGTTCCTCTGCTAGAGTAATGGCTAGTTGTGTTACACCCTGCAACAAAAATATATTTCACACCATGGGTGATTGAACTTGTAAAGGATATTGGCTACCGTGACATCTCCAGTGGACCGTGTTTTTTGTTATTTACATTTCCTTTGCTTTGCATGAAAACAAACAACTTTACACCTTCTATGAGCAAGCACAAAATAATAAATAAAGACTATGTTAGGAACTGTACTTATATATCATACTGTCATGAATGTCTGGAATAACTTTCCTTGCAACCATGTCTTGGACAAACTGCTCTGATCACCAATATTGCTACCTCATACTGTATTTTTCAGTCGGTTCAGGTCGGTTCATACTTTGCATTTCACACATTGTGAGCCGTCAACAAACCTTTGTTGTAAGTTGCATATTTCATAAACATAGAACAGTTTAGGATCTCACATATCTGTGAACATTATCTACATACTGTATATTGCCATTGCATGTGGAATTCTACAGCACCAGCACATTGTTGCATCATACTGTGTGCAGATGAAAGCCAAATGAGAGAAATACTATATTGTGAGAAATGAATAAAGTTTATATCTGCTTCATACAACCCAGCCACCAGCCTTTAAGAAGTACTTTACCACACTATGAATCTACCATACACCAAGTCATAGTCCATTCATAACTGAGACATTACAGCATCCCTTTAGCTATGGATTGTGATGTCACACTACTGTGGTTTGCATAGTGATAAATAAGACCTACAGTTATGTGTTCAAGCCCGAGATTGGCTTCCAGTTTCTTCCCAGGTAATTACAGTTTTAACCAGGTGTCATGTAACTGGACTGTGTTACAGTCATCTCTTGGATCACACATGAGTTTGCTCAGGGGGTTGCACTGCAGAAACCACAAATCATACACATTTTGCTCAAGCGGCTGATTATGCAACCAGTTTTTGTGTACAAAATATTGAGATGGTGTGCTTCACATCCCTGGCTTTTTTGTGTTTTGCATTATGTTTGATGAGAGTTTGGAGGAATAAAGTGAGCTGCAAAACTATGACTGCTGCTCTGGACTTGAAGAAACTATAATGGAATAAGGAATTGTCAAATACCATATGTTGCCTTCACATTGCTTGCAAGCAAGAGTAATGCAAGACCAAGATCAATTTGCCTGCAGCCATGTACATCGACATAATAAGAAACAATGCAGGCATATTATAACAATATGGCCTTCAGATATTGCAAATGGGCTAGGCCTAAGCTTCAGCATTTTAGCTTTGTCTAGGCTTGTGCCTTGGGTTGACAGTAGCTGCTCTACTTCAATGTTGTGTGCATTTACGCTGTAACCCGTAGTTAACAATTCGCCTTTGCTAACAATTTGGAGATGACAACGAGAAAATTTCCTGCAAAATATGTGACTTCATCACTATGGTAGCACAACCCAATCAACTGAATTCGTGGAACATGAGAACACACACCAGAAATTAGGGTGTTTTCTTGAAGTTTTGCCTTGGCATAAACACAGGGTAACACCAGTTGACCAGGTGTATGTGAATCCATGGTATGCTGTCCTGGCATTTGTGGTCAAAAAATTCACACTTGAGAGAGCAACCTTACATGGCAGAGTGGCCAAATCAACAAATCATTTGCCTGACTGGCTACAAAATCTGCAAAAACCTTGACAGACATGAAGAATGATGTAAGTGTCTAATTCCTTTTTTACCACATAATTAAAAAGTGCCAAGCAATATAACCTTTTCCATCCATGGAGAACCCTTTCTCTGTGAAGCAACAGAAAACACAATGCAAAACATTTCAGACTGAAAGATTACAATTGTTAACTCACCTTTGAGACAATTACAGCCATGGCCAGATTCTCTGAGTGAGCAGCCACATACCCAAGCATCATTACTCCAGGAAGTCTCACATTGCCTTTGGATTCTCCAACATAGTCAACCACAGACGCCACTCCCCCAGCATTTACAATAAGTTGAGATAACTCTGGGGTGTGTTTTGCAATCTCTCTGATCAGTGTAGCCACATTCTTTCTAACATACTCATCTTGATCTTTGAGACATGTCAGTACGGCAGGGAAAATCTCTGCTTCCACCACCATCTCAGCAAGATCTACTGAATGTTTGGAGATTTGACTCAGGGCTGAGAATACTTGTCTCTGTAGGCAAAGGAATACCATTACAGTTTAAGTGAATACTTCACCACACATAGCATTTCTCTTAGTAGCAGAAACAAATTCTTCTCTTCAAATGCAAGGGCTCACAACACATTATGTTGTATACACATGTGTGATCCTACTTATTGATTATATTACTTCTTACCATTACATTTTAAACATCATTACAGTGTAGCTTCATTTTGATAAATATTTTCAAATGATACAGTGGCTACAATAGTTTTTAAAATACCTTCAACTTGGCATCTGGATTAAGGACCATTTGTGCCAGATGAGCAATGGCACCAGCATCAACAACAGTTTGGGCCAACTCTGGAGAATGTTTGCAGATGTCACTTAGAGCAGAAGCTGAGATGCGCTTAAGTGAAAGCTCAGGTTCTTGAATGCAGAGGACAAGTAGAGGCACTGCACCAGCATCTACCACAGACTGTGCAAGTTCTGAAATATCAAAAAAACACATTTTTCAAACTTTGTGCCTGTTTTGCTGCTTCAATTCTTCTTGTTGCACTGTATTATCACTATAATCCCTTTGGGCAAGTTTTCCATGCAACTTGAAGACATGGCAAATTTTGGCCAACATTAACAAAATAGCAAGTTTACAAAACTTGTTAAAATAAAACCTACCTGCATTGTGTCTTGCAATATAACCAAGTGCCCATGCTGCTGCTTCCTTCACACCAGGGTCAAACTCTTCTAGGCATATCACCAAAGCATCTAAAGCTCCGCAATCCACAACAGACTGAGCCAAACCTGGGGAATGCTTAGCCACAGCACGTAGCACAAATGAGGCTGCTTTCTTGTAAAATCTCTGCAACATTAGAGGATAATTAACAAAATACATGTGTAAATTTATTTTAAAAAAATTGAACACTCACATATATTTGAAGGGGAAATGCAGTCTCCCCAATTTGGATTATTGTACCTGCCAAGGATATCCTTTATGAATGGTTCTTGAGAATCATGTGACAATATTTTCCACAGTGAACTGTGAAATTCATGCAAAGTAACTCCTTGTTTTACCAACTGCTCATGCCCTTTAATGGGAAATATTGCACTTGAAACCAGAAAGCCCAAAGGCTTAGTGATTCCTTACCATAGAAAATGTTGGGATTTTCTTGGGATATCTTGCGAAATTTTGCTTTTCAACCTCTAGTGACCCGATGACCTTTGACCTCCCCAAAACAAATATATTCTTCCCCCAACCATAAAGCATCCATGCAGCATGTATGAAATCTATCCATGCTTCCTACATTGAGAAATTCTGTTAAAAAGGTTCTCAGACTTTGACCCCAGGTGACCCCAGATGACCTTTGACCTCCAACAAAGACAACATGGTTCTTTTTCTCATCATAAGGCATGCACATACCAATTATGAAATCTATCCCAAGCCTCCTATCTTGAGATATCTGGTTAACAAGGTTTTCAGTGTTTGACTCCCCATGACCCCAGATGACCTTTGACCTTTACCAGAAACAATAGAGTTTATCCTCTCACCATAAAGCATCCACATACTACATATAATATCTACCCAAGCTTCCTACAGTACCTTGAGATATTGTGTTCACAAGGTTTTCGGCTTTTGACCTCTGGTGACCTCAAATGACCTTTGACCTCCACCAAAAACAATAGGGTTCTCCCTCTAAGCATAATACATCTATATACTAAACATGAAAAGTGTAGGTCATTGCTACTTCAAGATAGTGTTTACAAGGTTTTCCGTTTTGAGCCTCTGGTGATCTCAAATGACCTTTGACCTCCACCAAAAACAATAG
Organism: Holothuria glaberrima; assembly: GCA_009936505.3. NCBI lineage: Eukaryota > Metazoa > Echinodermata > Holothuroidea > Aspidochirotida > Holothuriidae > Holothuria > Holothuria glaberrima. The sequence continues at coordinate 12,759 of WURT03658641.1, forward strand.
CATTCTTCCTCTCAACATGACAAATCTATATACCAATGTGAAAAGTGTCAGTCACTCCTATCTCAAGATTTCCTCTTTACAAGCCATTTACAAGGTTTTTGCAGTTTAACCTCTGGTGACCTCAAATGACCTTTGACCCCCACCAAAAGCAATAGGGATCTTCTTCTTAACATGACAAATCTACATACGGAATATGAAAAGTGTCAGTCATTTCTAACTTGAGATATCCTGTTTACAAGCATCACATACCTGTACACACACACAACACGATCGCATAGATTCCTTGCCCGCCTTCGGCAAGGAATAAAAAATATCACAAAATGACACCAATGTAGTTACAATGTGGTCTTTTCCCATTTCCAAACATGAATCAAAAATAACCTGCAGAAGACCAATAGTACTCCACAAAATATGGACAGAAAGAAGCAACAACTTCCTCATCAAAACGGCTCACTATCGAACTATAAGCCTCTCCCCCATGCAACATTTCATATTGCTGCATATTCATTTAAGGAAGAGCGTCATCTTGGGTTATATTTACACTCATTACGCAATGCGTATTGACCTTGCTTACCCTGTGCTTCATACTCATAACACGCTACCACCACAGTTTCCGCACCATGTGTGCTGTACTGTGGGATATTGCAGCTCACCTAGGGAGAGAGTACATCTCCCTGGTTCACCATGTGGTTCACGTCTCCCACATTGTGTGGTAATCGCTACAGGACGGTACAGACATTAATTTATCTGTGGAAGACTTGTAAATAATTTTTTTGATGAGTGGCATCAAAGGTTTGTAAAATTTTCGTTTTCTACCAGGGCCTAAACCGATAATAGCAGTTACAGAAGCACCAACAATTTCTTTTACATACTGCTGTTTCGAAAGCAAAGCAACCTGCTAAGGGCCAAGGGCTACAATTCCAACTACATTAACTATAACTTTGTGTATAGTATACCAGGGAGGTGGTAAGATCCCCTTACTATACTACTGTAGTTCAATACAGAGAAAGCAGTAATAATTCTCTGTAGTTCCTAAATTATGAACATTTTGTGAATGCTGTGGAAGGTATCTGTTATTGTCTGATGTAATGTGATAAAAATGATTTGATTGGTTGATTTCAAATCAAGGGTGGTGAAGATGTGGTTTTGCATGCATAATTTTTTGAGTGAACAAACTTGTCAGTTGTTACAAAAAGGTTAGTTACTTGTTAATAAGTGCTCACTGGGTAGCATTTTTTCCCAATTACCTCTCTTTCATCGAACAGGACCTGATTGTATGTAAAAGAGAATAGGTTAAATAAAAAGTCTGAAAAACGCAATATTTCCCTTTAAGGAAGATTGCCTCTTTGAGTGCTTGGAATGACTTTTTGAAAAAAAAAGCAACAAGATCTTATGCTACAACAATAAGACAATATAACTTACATTTTGTTCTGCCAAGGAGTAAACAAGTTGTGGAAGAATGTCTGCTTTAACAACAGCTTCAGCTAGATCTTCGTTGTAATTTGCCAAACGGCCAAGAGCTAGGGCAGCTGTTTGCTGGACTGAAGGCACAATATCCAGAAGTAATGGACGCAGCAAGGACATGGCTCCTGTTGATAAGGTGAACATTAAGCATATGTAGGATCATAGTCAGCCAAAATAGACATATTAGTTTCACCTTTTACCTCATTTACTTCTGTCTGAAGAAATTTTTTTGTCCAGCATGATTGAAACAGCCAAATCAAAGAGCATAATATCATAAAGGTCAAATGCTTTAGAACTAATGAATTCTAACAAACCTGCATTTTGAAGAATTTCTATATTCTGTGACCTTGAAGCTAATTCTGCAACAGTCTGCACAAAAGTTGTCCTTGCTTTCTGATACTGTTCGAAAACTGCGGAAGAGATAAATACTCATTAGAAATGAAAGAAAAAAAAAAAAAATTTCACGTCTTGAATTATTAGGGCCTACTTGGTCTTGTCAAGTTGTGTAAGTGAGACTATGCACAAGTCAAAACAAGAGCTAGGGTACTTCTGTAGGTGGAATTCACAAAACAGATGATCATGCATGATGTGACCACAATGGATGACCAGTGACAACCAAACTCAGTGTATAGTAGGCTAACTGAAAACTGATCAATCCCATATTTTAAGCTGTTGAAGAGATATTTGCCTTGAAAGCACAAGAACCAAAATGTTGGGCATAATCTGCGATTCAAATTTCACATGCCTGTCTCTAACAAGTGGATGTCAATAATACTTGGTCTCCACCACTATGACCAATTAGTAAAAACCAATGATTATTCATAAGAAGTCAGAGCTCATAGTAAACTAAGGCAGGGGTTCTAAACCTTGTTTCTTGCATTGAAAAAAGTTCAGCAATGGATCGACAGGCTGATGCATGAGAGCATTTCTCCTCACCTGGCTTCAAAGAATAGTCTCACATACATACACCACTTACATTGATCTCTCACAGTGCTTACTTATATCATACTGTGAGGCATACTGTATACATATCAAGGGTTTACAAACAGTGGAGTCAGACTCATTTGCCAAAGGTAAGGAGACCTATAGCCAAACAAGAAACTGAAGGAAGGCGAGACTGGCCTAAAACCCATTAAGATAATGGTAAGATTTTGTTTTCAGGGGAGGAGGGAGAAATATTTTCTTGTGCTCTGCCCCCTGGTACCCTTCGTTTACAGGCTTGTGACTTGGCTCAAACCTGCGAATGTTGAAGACTGGTGTGCGATTAATGTGTGACAGGGAGTCCAGGGGTTGATTCCTCTCTGAGAAAATTTGAAAGTACTTTTTCTAGCAAGTGTACACAAAGTTATTTGTTAATATGAATTAACATTCCTAAGCAGTGTGAATATTCCAAGTTTTCAAAGTGAGAGTACTTAGCTAGTATTGAGTATTGGTCAAAATGACTACTGTACAGATCAGGGGATGAGGGTTCTCTCTAGGAAAAAAGTTGAAATCAAACACTGTCAGAAGCACATTTCAGCTGGCATCAAATACTTGACGTAGGCTTATTAATTCTGGTATAATATGAATTGTGCAGTGTCTTAAAAAAGGAAAGTAATGGTGAAAGGAGAAGGGGCAGGCCAATTCTTAATAAAAATAAATGGCAAATAAAAAAAATAGCTAGTGCCATCAGTAGAGGAAGAGGCCCCTGGGTGAATATTAAACCACATAAAGCATATATGATCTGGTATGCAAAGCATATGTGTAATGCATTTAAATGTCAAAAACTTGATCAATGCTTTCAGAAAACTCATATTTTCATTCAGTCCCAAGGTACAGTAATTGACCATCATATGCACATCAGACAGAAGCAAAAAATAAATTTAACGTTGATTTCAGGGCCAACGCTAAAGTTCTCTTGGGGGTCAAAAGTTCATGTCATGTTTGCTTGACAATTATATTCTTTTCACATCTGGAAGGCACAACTCAGGAGGGATGGGGGGGGGGTGGAAGTAATCACGATTAAAACACCTCATTTATTTGCTTGCTTTGTAGTTCACTTCTCACAACTCTTCACACTAGTGTAGTTGGGAAGGCACTACCAGGCAAGCCAAGAGTAGCTTTTCAATGTGTCATGCATGTGTGACTTTCAACAATATACAGTAAGCTCTCAGAAGTTAAGATGAAAATTTTGGATCTAAAATATTAATTTATTAACATGACTTTTCTTCTCCAAGTGTTGCAGGAGTTTTGTAGATGTTTTTAAGCTCCATAGAATTTACTGTGTGGCTAAGGAATTTGTTCATAGTAGGCTATCATTAGTCAATCTGTATCATCATCAGTCCATCACTGTGTTCTAAACACTAGTATAGTGTGCAGGCATGAAATGATGCCAAAGTAACCATGACTTGCAATGCATTCTTTAAAGAACATCAAAAATAATTACTTTTTCAAAGTTCATAACGAAAAATATTTCTCAAAGCCGAATTTTCAAGTTTTAGCATAAGAAATTTGTAACATTAAACCAAAAATGGTGACCAAAATGTCTTTGATGAAGCTTCAGTAAAAACTTTTTGTTTATTTACGTTACTATTCTTACATGTGGTAGAGTAGGTTAATTAATAATAGTATTTTACTTTCACATCTTTTTAGTGATTGACTCAAAATTCCTTCATAAACATTGTGTGGTAGCCAATACTGTGGGTCCTACTAATTATAGCCCAGCTCACCCGGCTATACCTACACTTAGCCGGGCTATACATGAATGTACGGATGTATGGAAGGCATCGTAAATGAACGTAGGAAGTGAGGGTAAAGTACCTCAGTTTCAATGTTGTTTTTTGAACCCCAGTACGATTTTGTTTTCAATTTCTGAACAGGAAAAATTATAGAATGAGTATGGGGGTAGGTTTCAAGTGGAGTTAGAGTCATCCTTCAAAGATAAGCAGGCAAGGAGTAGGAAGCAGGGGGCGGGCCATGGGGGGGGGCAACAACCTGCAAAATTTGTGGGGGGGGGGGGTAAAAGTATGCTTCAGCCCCCAACACTTTCCAACACTTTATACATCTCTTCTATAAGAAATGGCAAAAATTTGCAGTTATTAACCATGATTAACCTTTAAATTTGTCCCAAAATGCACCACATTGCATCTAAGGACACTCAGTTTCCAAAGGGGAGGGATACCCCCTCCCCCAGGATGGTGAACAGAAACAAAGTTTACCCCCCCAGTCTCGAACATATCGTGTAGACGAGGCTTAACTCAAAGAATCCAGTAATTGGTGTTTGTTTGGATAAATTTGTTCGCATAATATTTGACCTAGGTAGTTATTTATACCCAATTTGCCTACTAAGTAATACTAAGTTTACTAACTGACCTTGAACAATTGTGATCTGTTGGCTACCTCAGGTGGTATGTCAGGTAGCTACGTCATCACAAGAGGCCAAACTATCCAATGGGAGAACCGGATTTGGAAAGGGGAAATTCCCTCTATGTAATGTAAGGTTTCCATCTTTGACGGTTGGCCATGACTATGTGAAGTGGAGCTTTTCGCCGAGAAAAGTTCCTTTTTTTGAAGACAATTTTGGAGCAAATGAATCATCATAGGCCTACTACTTAACTGATAGAAAAATACATTTTGAACATGCATGTTTATTAAAAAGAGGTAAAGTTAAGAATAAGGCATAAAAATTGTAATTCAGTTAGGCAAGTTGCTGTCGATTACATGAGAAGAGTCCTACCTTATCTTTATATATAGTACAGAATATTTACTAAATAACACTAGGACTGCCTGTGGCCTAGGCTAGACTATTAGCCTTAGGCTAGAGCAATTTCCACCAGCACTGTGCTGGTCTGAGTGGAAGACCCAGGATTTTTCATGGATCTTTGAAAGGTGCTTTTCGAAGACCCTGGATTTTCAATGGGTGGCTGTAAGGACCGTGTATAGGTAGCTATCGGCAACCGGCTACGTACCTTTAGTAGGCCGATTTATTGAAGACTATTGGGGTAGCCTAGGCATATGTGTTGTCAAGTCTTTCCTTGGTGTTATTTTAAATTTGGCCTAGGCCTAGGCTAACGTTAGGCCTAGCCTAGCCTAGGCTGAGTTATGAGTCAGGAGCTCGTATTGAGGACGTTTCAGCTCGAGTCAACCAGATTGTAGGGAACGAAGAGGTTGTTGCTGTTCAAGTG